>JAXDDW010000024.1:4720000-4849865 GCA_034670385.1 Hoplostethus mediterraneus | reverse complement strand
AGTGTAATTAGTTGTCAATGCAAGTGTGAAATAAAGTGAACTGATTAACATGTCAACAGATGCATTCAACGCTCCTCTGTAAAGTGCAAATGAAGTTTAATGCCTCGAGAAAGCATGCATGAGCTTTTCACACTGTGCTCAAATTTGTTGCGTTGCACGCCATAGGTGCAACGTTGTATTGCACAATGTCATTTACTTAAGAGACTGGACAGTGAATTAGAATGAGTAGAGGGCTGTGACTTCTTAATTGCCTCTTGTATGGCTCATATCTATCAACAGTCTTCTGTGTCACAGTTCCGTTTTTATGGCCTCTAGCTAATATGGATGTTGCCAATTCACTTGTGAGATTGCCAAGACAGCCAGGCTGTGTGTTTGTTTGACAACAAGAGAAGGATGCATCTCAGTCCAGGGGCCTTCTTCCTTCACCATCCTGCTAAGGATCTCATCAGATGGAAGAATTCATTTGTTTTACATACTGTGTGGTATGTGTCTTTGTCTAGTTTGTTTTGTTCAATGTGTGGGTCAGTAGCAGAGTAGTAAACGGGTTGGCCTCACTGAGGGGCCGATTTAGACTAGAAAGGACAAGAAGACACAGAGTATAATGGTGTAGGGCTACTGTGAGAAGTGAGGGGGAAGCTGTTAACTCAGACCTGGTAAGTTTGCTTGATACAGGGACAGCAGAGAAGAAGATAGAGAGAATGTGGGATATTATTCATGAGTATCATGTAGAAAGGTTTGGGGTGTATGAGAAAATACAGCAACAGGAGATTGATATAGTTATTCAAGCAAGGAGGCAGCTAAGGAAGCAGTGGAGAAAGGCTTTAGGAAACGAGAAAGAGGCCAAACCCTGGTTCGGGTCCCTTTACTGCCCGTTTTAAATTTTGCCCGCAAATCCCAAATTCACTACGTCGACTTTGCACCTCATCCGTTAACGACGCATCATACCACCTTCCTAAACCTCCTAAATGTCAGTGAAGGAAGGCCCACTCGATAACACCAATGACATGCCCACTCTTATACGCTGAATGCAAGAGTGGGCATGTTATCCTCCCATCCACTCTACTGTACTCTACCACTAGCAAATGGTGCTGCCTGCACGATGGACCAGTAGATGACGGCATAGCCTGATATCCTCTATGGCAAGTATTGGTAGGGTAGGACATCATTCTTTGGGTATGAATTGGACTTCTGTAAAAATGGTCTCCCTGGAGTGTGGCACAAGGGACTATTACATCATATCCTGTGTATTATTAAATGCTGGTCTACTAAACAAACTATCAAAAACATCTCCAAAATATATAAATATGTGCAGATACTATAGAATGTGGATGGTGGTGCTTTTTGAGTTGCTGGTTAGAACAGGAGCATTTATCTAGCTAGCCGATACAAGAGTGAAAGTATTCTACACACAGAAAGTATTCTTTTCACAGTCACTGAGCAAAAGTCAATACATTGGAGCAAACAATACAATGGTTAACAATGGTTAAATAGCTTGGAGGTGTTTAAAAAAGCTGTCTTGACAGAAGGCGTGTTACTGCCTTTTTACAATGTTTCAAAAAATATCTTTCGAGAACATCTAATATAATATATCAACACTTCAATTAAAAAAAGAAATGAACCATTATATGAATCATTATATTATATATTAACATTATATAAACCATTTAATAAAATACACTGATACACTGAGCTGTCATTTAGGAGGCTTTTTCAGTTTTCTAGTTCTCTTCATCAATTTACTATTTCGTTGCTGTTTTGTTTTTAAAAGCTGTTTCCATATGATAGCCCAGCTCATTCTTGTTTACATGATCATTCCCAGTGGTATTGCTAACTTCAGGAGGTGTCAGGTTTACTTGGATGCTGGATATTATTTTTTTCTGTGGAATCTATCAGGTGTCCGTCCTGCGATCAAATCAACCTCTGACATGGCATCACAGTATGGGAGACCGGACCTTTGACTTACATGGGCTTATTCATTTCAGTATTGTATGTCATAAGACCCCATTGTCACTGAGATTTATAAATAGGTGGGTGATGTGATCAAACACACATACCATACTGTACTGTACAGTTATGGGTTACTAGGGCAGATTCCCGGCTGTGGTAATTAACAGGAGATTGCATGAAGACCTCTCTGTTGGTGGGAGCAGTAGGTTGTCTTGTGTATAACACACACACACACACATCCACATTACACACACATCCACATTACACACACAAGCACAGCAAATGTTTGTGTTTAAGCGGTGTGGAAGTCACGTCTTCAGAGGAAGAGGCATTTAATTAGGGTATGACAAAACAGAGAATCTGTCAAAGGTTTCCGCTAGAAACAACCAGTTCAAAGCCACTAATGAAACACCTCACATAGCCAATTAAAACTTACCATGGGGGTTCACGATCGGGTTGGCGTGCATGTCTGCATGTGCGGACCTGTAGAGGCACTGTCAATTAGTTACTGCTCTCTCTGTACCCTGCATGTGTGAATCTGTATATGAAACTATAGATGTTAGATGTGCTGCTCGGCAGTATAAAATGGAAGTTTTACTACATTACTACACACAAAACCACACTAATTGATTCATATTACATTGTCATCATGAAATGATTTATCTTTCCTACAGCAACATAACGTCATAAATCATTGTTGGTGATGCTGGAATAATATCTTGGAATGATGGTAAAATGTTAGGGTATTTTCATTTGCACCTCGGTTGTGCAAATGTACAAAAGCGCGCGCGCACACACACACACACACACACACACACACACACACACACACACACACACACACACACACACACACACACAGCTTTAATTAAAATGATGAGGGTAATAAGGTCACATGCTGACCATCAGGGAGTATTACATGTGTCATCCAAACAACTCCATTACAGACTAGATGTCAACTGAATCTTGATTAAAGAAGGATTTCATTCAATCATTAGTTTTATTTATTTATATATATTTTAAACCACTGATCAAAAGCTGAACTTTAATGAGCAGCTCTCATTAGAGGCAGGCCAGTGAGTCAACCAGTTGTTAGTATGGGGCTCTGGCTTTCCTCTGATTCAAAGATTTAAACCATTTAAACATTCACTGCAGATAGACCTGGGCTGAGTGTAGGAAAGGACTGGAGGTGAATGAATAAGGTCCTGGATAAAGATGTGCTGAAACAAAATGAATGAATGCAGTGTTGACTTGTGACACCATCAGTGATTTTCACCTGAAGATTAGACTAAAAGTAGAAGTTAGGCCAAATGTTACAGTAAAGAATGGTACTCTAAGAATAGTTTTATAACAGAGGAAGGTTGAAGCTCGATAGACACAGGAACATACATGTCGATTATTGACAGAATAGCTGTCCCATACCATGCTGTAAAGCTGAAGACATGCTTGGCACTTTTGGTCTGTTTGCTGATGAATGTTGAGTCTATGATTGTCATTTGTTTATCGAAAAACTTTTCATGGGTCTTAAATGGGTTAGCCCTGTTTAAATGAGAGGAATGGTACTCGTGAAAAGGCAGGCCATAATGAATAGATGGGAAAACAGAAAAACAAACAACTTTCATTTAATAAAAAGGCGAAACTGAACTTGTTGCCTAGAAACAACCTCTGTTAAACCTCAATCCCCCCACAATGAACACACACAGACACACAACTACCGCACCATGGGAGATAAGATCAGATGCCTCAAAAAAGTTATGGTTATTTTTCACTGTTCCTTAGCAACAAGGCAACAAGTTTGATGTCTTTGTCAAATCTCTGTTGGCTTGACTGGAGAGGAATCGTCAGAGGGTGAATTCTAGTTACACGCTGACCACAAAGCTTTCCCAGTTTCACAGGAATTTGCTTTGTACTTAAAGGTATAGTTAAATTTGACATCACTTGCTAGAGCCGACTCTACTTCCTGAGGAGGCTCAGGTCCTATGCACTATATGCACTTCTCTGCTGCAGATGTTCCATCTTCTAACACCAGGGCCAAGGACACCAACACGCTGAACACACTCATCAGAAAGGCTGGCTCTGTTGTGGCAGAGAGAAGGATGCTCGCCAAACTGCTGGTCATCATGGATGTCTCCCAGCCCCTCCACGCCATGCTTATGAAGCAGCAGAGCTTATTCAGCCATAGACTGATCCCACCACGGTGAGACAGAGAGCGCGACAGGAAGTCTTTCCTGTCGGCCGCCATGACTCGAATTGCTGGGTGCATTGGATTTGACATTGAAATAGTACAGCTTTACAGCTAAAATATAGAGCACTTAAAATGAGTGCAATAGTACCATAGGTTTAAATTCCTAGATAACAAAATTCCTTTGAAAAAATGAGATCTTTGAAATAGGTTGGGTCTTAAACAGCTCCCACCTGTGCTCATTGTGGACACACATACTTCATTTATTTCTTTGGGTACCAAGATTACCAAGGTATTAAAGCTTTAATGAAGGCAATATAAGATGTCCTATGGGAGAGCCCACAGGACATGCTAGTTATTGTATCCCAATCACTTGAGAGGGATAAGTCATTGTCATTGTTGTCCAGGCCTACATACTGTTGCATCCAAAATAAAAATAAGATTATGCTGTGAAAGGTTACTAAACACCCACAATACTTCAGTACTTTCTTACATGTTTTAGAATATGTGACAAAGTACTGTAATGAAAACAGATGGCAACCTATATTTGCATTGGCAGAGAATCTTTTACATTTGAACCCTCGCACTCTCTGAGGGGATCGGTTGGCAAGGCAACAGATTCTCCAGTCTGTTTCCCATGGTTGCATCTCAGTAGTCTAGATCAGCCTCCTTATCCTTAATATGAGGGAGATTCTTTGAAAGAGCATCCACACAAGAAAAGACCATATTGGCAAACCATGTCTTCAAACCTTGAGAACAGACTGCATTCCACCCCATAACTCTTCACTCCAGCCCCAGATCGATTTCTCTTTGACTACATACAATAATAGATGCCAGTGCCTAACCTGCTTTTAACCATGATGTCTTTTGAGCCTTTAAAAATAAACCTATTTTATTTGAGTTTAGGTAGATCACCACCCTCATCCCAACCCCTGATGTTCACCAAATGCCGTCTTTCCCAAGATGCTATTTCTTAAAACCTAATTTAAACCCCCAAGTGTCGTGAAAATCCTCTCTTTAAATATGCCTTCACATAAGCTATGCTTCCATCACACTACCAATGTTACAAATAAATACGAATAAACAAGCTTAGTGAACAGTAACTGTCTATCAAGTATTAGTATTGGACAGGTCTTCCTTCCTTCCCTTTGCTTCTGTCTTTCATTTTCAATACATTTGCAATGTGTCATTATGGGGTATTTTGTGTACATGGTTAAAAAAATGAATCTCAATTGAATTTATTTTGAATTCAGTCTTCAACACTACAAAATGCAGGAAAAAGTGAAGGGGCTTGAATACTCTCTGAAAGCACTGTACATCGGAGTGACACCAGGCCTCTGTTGTCTGGATGGCCAGCCTATGCCATTATTTATTTTACAAATGTGTTTTCATCGCCATGTACTGTATAGTCTCTTCATTGACAAAAAAAATTCTGCTTCAAGTGAATGTAAAACCCATCCATTCAGCTTTTATAGACCTGCTATTTTGACTTTTTTGTTTTGTTTGCTGCTGCCAGGGAGCCAAGAATGAGCCATGTCTTTGCAGCCAAGCTTAATATAGCATATCCAATGCTGGTAAGAGTGCGAACTAGAGTCAGCCATCTCTGTTTTTTTTTTATTTTTCAGCGGTAGTATATAGAATTGATGTAATATATAGATTTGTGGTTTTACATTTCATTATCTTGATTAAAGAATCAAATGGTTCAAGCAGGCAGTAGACCTTACTTCCACTAGTGTGCCACTTTGGACCAAGCCAGCTGAGCCAAGCTTTACTCTCATATTTATTATACATCTTGCTGGATGGCACTGCTGAAGGCAAGCTTTGATAATGATGATCAATAACTCTTGATTTTCTGAGCTGTATACTTAGACGTAGACTTGCATACCCAAAAGTGACATCAATGTGAAAGGAACAAAATACAGCAGAATGGTTGTGAAGACACAGAAAACTGGCATGCATTCATTTGTTTAAATATATGAATGGCTACACAACAAGGCTTCGTAGTCTGAAAAGTTATCAATGGGTCACACCAAGAAGTTGATAGAAGTTAGAAAGAGAGAGAGAGAGAGATGCTGGACCATGCTAGATAACCAATGGAGAAAGTGCCTCGGTGGGAATGTACTTCTTACAATTCATGCCATTTTAGAGCATTTAGACGTGTGATGTCCTGCTGGCTATCATAATACCACACCTGCTTTAAAAACAAGGACGAGTGTAGCAGCAAAACCACAGGGGGAAGAATAAGAGTCGTACATTCACCTGCTGCCTCACAGTATGACTGACCTCTGTCTCTTGCTTTTTCATCTTTTGCTTATCTTTTATTGCCCCCATGTCTACACTATATTGCCAAAAGTATTCACTCACCCATCCAAATAATTGAAATCAGGTGTTCCAATCACTTCCATGGCCACGGGTGTATAAAATCAAGCACCAAGGCATGCAGACTGTTTCTACAAACATTTGTGAAAGAATGGGTCGCTCTCAGGAGCTCAGTGAATTCCAGCGTGGTACTGTGATAGGATGCCACCTGTGCAACAAGTCCAGTCGTGAAATTTCCTCGCTCCTAAATATTCCACAGTCAACTGTCAGTGGTATTATAACAAAGTGGAAGCGATTGGGAACGACAGCAACTCAGCCACGAAGTGGTAGGCCACGTAAAATGATGGAGCGGGGTCAGCGGATGCTGAGGCTCATAGTGCGCAGAGGTCGCCAACTTTCTGCAGAGTCAATCGCTACAGACCTCCAAACTTCATGTGGCCTTCAGATTAGCTCAAGAACAGTGCGTAGAGAGCTTCATGGAATGGGTTTCCATGGCCGAGCAGCTTTGATACATCACCAAGTGCAATGCAAAGCGTCGGATGCAGTGGTGTAAAGCACGCCGCCACTGGACTCTAGAGAAGTGGAGACGCGTTCTCTGGAGTGACGAATCGCGCTTCACCATCTGGCGATCTGATGGACGAGTCTGGGTTTGGCGGTTGCCAGGAGAACGGTACTTGTCTGACTGCATTGTGCCAAGTGTAAAGTTTGGTGGAGGGGGGATTATGGTGTGGGGTTGTTTTTCAGGAGCTGGGCTTGGCCCCTTAGTTCCAGTGAAAGGAACTCTGAATGCTTCAGCATACCAAGTGATTTTAGACAATTCCATGCTCCCAACTTTGTGGGAACAGTTTGGGGATGGCCCCTTCCTGTTCCAACATGACTGTGCACCAGTGCACAAAGCAAGGTCCATAAAGACATGGATGGGAGAGTTTGGTGTGGATGAACTTGACTGGCCTGCACAGAGTCCTGACCTCAACCCGATAGAACACCTTTGGGATGAATTAGAGCGGAGACTGAGAGCCAGGCCTTCTCGTCCAACATCAGTGTGTGACCTCACAAATGCGCTTCTGGAAGAATGGTCAAAAGTTCCCATAAACACACTCCTAAACCTTGTGGAAAGCCTTCCCAGAAGAGTTGAAGCTGTTATAGCTGCAAAGGGTGGACCGACGTCATATTAAACCCTATGGATTAAGAATGGGATGTCACTTAAGTTCATATGCGAGTCAAGGCAGGTGAGCCAATACTTTTGGCAATATAGTGTATTTCCCTCCATCTATCGCCCCCTCTTCTCTCTCTCTCTTTCTCTCCACCCACACACCAGTCGCAAACACACACACACACACACACATGCAAAGCTTAATGAGCCTGTGTGTGAGGGACTGCCACCGGGTCCCTGCTGTGATCCGTGCACAACTGCTGTGTGTATGTTGCTGTACTCAATTTGTGATCCTGTGTGTTTGTGTGCATGTTGACTGCCTGCGTGCGCCAGCTTCCGTTTGTGATATCAAGGTCTAACACAATTATTTTCCCATGTTTCCAACTATTTTAGAGCCCTTGTCTGTCTAACAAGTTACGGATACTAATATTTTATTTTATTAAAAGGCAGTGGCTAGTATCTCATCTAATTTCCACCACCACTATACAGTACAATATTATCTGTTTTGACAAGACTGAGCTGGTGTTCATCCTGGGGAAGACTGATGTCAGGACAGCAGAGTCGCTGCTCATCTGCCACAGAGAGAAATACTGACCCTTCCTCTGAGCACTTTTGCACTTTTACCTTAGCACTGGTTATGCTTAGATGCTTGTTTGGGAAGAAGATGCGCTTCTTTCTGGTGACGCGTACATAAAACCACAAAAAGCCACAAACAGCATTCCAACATATTCCAAGAAGGCATAGTTACTGCTCATGTCTCAACCAAGCAAACAAATACAGAGTCATTAAATGCAGCATGAAACCAGCCTCTAAAAACGACCACTGAATGTAGTCCTTAGTTTAAAATACCAAATAGAGGGTGGCCATCATATTGGAGTATGGTCTGAACCCTCATCCTGGTTCTAATCTCTAGCACTGTTTTTCTAAGACATCTGGAGGCTTGCCGATTAAAGAACCTGCTTTTTGATCCATTTGTTGATCGTGTTTTGATCATGGACTGTGATGCTGTTACCCCAGCAAATCACAGCGTAAAAAAGCACACTGACCACGGTGCTTTGATAAAACACATTTAAAAGGTACCTACTGACTTCAAAGGATTTAAGAAGAACAAACTGGATTGAGCCTTTTTAATCCTTGTGTGGTGTTCGCGTCAAAACAGACCTGTTTTAATTAATTACTTGAAGAAAAATGATACAATACATAATATTTTCAATCTGACACTCCATGTCCTTTTTGTGTGAAGAACATGTAAAAGAACACATTTTCAAATGTACATGTGCTACACCCCTGATACGATGTTCGGGTAAATTTGGCCCGAGAGTAATGTAAGGGTGCCATGCCTAGTCCCATCACCAGCCCCCCCACACACAGACACACACACATGCACCAGGAACCTGTCTGCTCCTGCCTTCCTGCACGTTTTACCCTCTGCAGTGGGAAAAGGCACTGTTCTATTCCCAAACATTTCAACAGTCAATGTTTTCTCACACCCCACGAATGACACTTTCATTGTTAAATGTGATCTAGCAGAGGGGGAAATGGCAAGCATTAACCGTATATATTCTATATAATGTTTGTAATTGAGTTGAAGACAATATATGTTTCGTATTTTTACTAATTTTCATTTCTGTAAATCCCAGTAATGTCGTGGGTGAATTTGACCTGGCGAACAGTAACCAAAAAGTGAACAAAAACAAACAGCACAGCATGTTTGTTTTCTCTTTCCAGTTGAGGTCTTTGTCAACATGAACACACAGATGTTTACACATGTACACATGCATTTGTTTAAGCATCTTTGTGTGAATAGTATTGAGTGAGTTGTGTGGGTGGTTGTCACCAATTCAGCTCATAACATGATAACTGACATAACAGCAAGAACATTACATTCCTTTTAATCACACTCATGAGTTTCCGAGCCTCCTAGATGCTTTGAAATTGTAATATTAACTCTTTAAACAAATGTTATTCTTCACGGAGAATATAAGTTGAGGTGATTTAAGATGTAAGGTCTCTTGCTAGTGTTTGGTGGTATTGGCTGAGCTTCGTGCCAAACATAATCCACAGTGCAACAGAAATATTAACAATGCCTCTCTGACGACAACCATGTTTCCTGGCACGTGTATGTAGCTAGCTGGAGGCTGATGAGTCTCCAACTGTACTTTGTGGGAGTGTTAACCGTATAAATAAATGCAGACTCTATGGTGCTAAGCATGGCCTGTTATTGTCACACCACCTTGGGCCTCCTCTCCTCCTCCACTTCGAACACCTTCACCACTAGGCTGCCATTGTGAGAACCTTTTGGGTGGGCAAAGGAATACAATGGGCAAAGACAGGTGTTATGCGCTTTCAACTTATTAAGTGTTTAAGCAAGTTTTTAAGTAATACGTTGCTCTTAACTGGCTATTAACTTAAAAGTGAGAACAAATCTTCTGTAAATGGGTTAGTACTTTACAGGCCAACTAGCTAGAAACTCCAAAAACCAAGGTATCTAACTAGACAGTTGATTGGCCTAAATATAATGTCAGATATGAGTAGATTTTTCTCTAAGCCAAATTTTCTCACAAGGACTATTCCCTCAATTCAAACTACCTCCCAGATGTGACAGTGTCATATTTCCAACAGTAATAAGACAAATGGAGTGGAGCAAGCCAACCTGTCTTTGTTTTTGACAGTGACATAGTTCAGTAAGTCTTTACGTGAAGGCTTTTCCACATACTGGCTTTTTGGATTGAGAAAAAAACGGCAGTTTTTAATGATGATACATGAACTCATGCGACTTCAGAGTGAAAAGGGCCAGTGTGCAAAGGGCCAGTCCAATAATCTGAAATATCAAATTCTTTCCCACCTCATCAGTGTGAGATATGAAAATATAATAAGACTGGAAAGTGAAAACAGCTGGAAATACTCAACACACCTAACAGCAATGAAATTGAAAAAGCAATGGATCCTCGATCTCAGGTCATCTGCAATGCTTCATTGTCATGCCTGTTTTCTACAATTAGTAGAAAACAAATAAGTAAGTTAGGGAGTCCAATCAAAAATACCAGCAATCATCCACACGTGCTGAAGCAGGCCAATGAGTCATCCACATGATAATAAAAGCAGGCTAAAGCTTTGCTTGCGTGGTTCAGAATCAAGGAGAGGTCTATATGAGGGAGCCTAAAGGGTCCTCATTTCATTTCCCTCATCTGGTTAGTAGAGTCCATCCTCCATTTCCTTCTCTCCCCTGGGGCTTTGTGTTGACAATGGGCAACTAACTCAGAGACAGCAGTGCCTCTTAACATTTTACTATAAAAACGACAATGAATGAATATTTAACCCATAAACCCCTCAGACCATCCACTCTTCCAAGGCAATATTTCCCAAATGTCAGTTGACTGTTAGAAGCATATTACCTATATTATTACTTTTTGTTTCCAAAGTTTTGATGGCCTGACACAAATCTATGTTTGGGCCGACATGTTTAGCTTTGATCCTCTAATTCAGTCCTGAATGGAGCATTAGTTTGGACGTGCAAACATCCCTTTTTCTCTGTGGCACTTAGTTATGACACCAATAAGAGAGAATAAAGCAGGAAACATGCAATAGTTTCAATAGGCATTGCCGTCTGTTGATTTTGGAACTAATCAAGCTTTCTGTTGTGTCTGAGCCTGTCAGTGTCTGGCATGACTGTGATTCACTCATCGATTCATATGCAACGCTGAGCAACCCAGCTTATTATGTGTCGTCTTCCTGTGCAAAATATACCATTTTATTGTCCCTTTTTCCTCTGTTTGTTTGAGAGGCACCGTTCATCGGCAACATATTGTCTGAGGATTCATCATTCTGCTGTTGATGACTGTCACACAACTATGTCAAAATGCCAGGCAGTCACAGGAGTTGGAGCGATGCTAAAACACACACACACACACACACACACACACACACACAGACAGATGACTAGAGATGCAGGGGGAGGAGATGAAGTAACGAAAGGATTTGATTTTGTCTGTCAAATCAACACAGTGAGTCTGGAGGGGAGCGTGCAGAAGTGCAGAATGAACCTTGTTGAAGTCTGTGAGAAGGTTAGTTAAATCAAGTGATTTTAATGATACATTCTGCTGTTTAGGCATTATTGATGGTTCATTAGTTGTAAGAGCAACTCAATTTGCATTCCCAGAACTATAAATGACTTGAATGACTTATCGACTACAGAAATGAGGTCAGTTAGGTAAATACTGTCGTGAATCAATTGTACACAACTCCCCAAATTCCCCAAATCATTGATCAAGTTGAACTGATAATGAATATTTGGAGACCTGGCCTATATTGTACATAATACATAGTACATAAATTGCAGGTGCATAAGTCTCAAATACTGAAAAATGATTTAATGAGGCAAGGGGAAGAGTCGACGTTCACTCACATGGATATCTGGACACTTCACAGGATGGTGGGAAACACCTTTTTGAAAAAGGTCTCCAGATTGGAGTCTCTACATTGTGAATTTCACTAAGTTGGTATGTAAGGCAGGGCTTCAGAAATAGTAGTAATAGTTGCTTTAGATTGAATGTAAAATGACACACTGATTATTGGCACTACAATATAATGCTCCTGTGAGGCGTAATTTTATTCCCACCTCAACTGAGTCACTCACATAACATTTTCAGTGAACATCTGACCCAGATCTCCTCATATTGACCCAAATGAAAGCACAAAGATGGTTGGTAGTGTTTACAGCTGTAGCTGGTCAATTCTATAGGCTGTTTATCTTTATTAGTCGTATGTGCTACATGCCACTCTTGATGAAAGTTTGTGTCCTGCCTTCAGTCTGCCACTGTTCATTTGCTGAGTTGCTATGAGCCCCTTCACTCCACTCATTTTTTATCTTATTTTTTATCAGTCATTATTAACTCCTGTTTTTGTATTGAATCTAGTATAGATATATTGTGTAGATATTTCCACAAACCAAAAACTACCACATTCATTTTGCTTGTTTAGATGGGGGCTATGACTGTTTATTGCAAGGCTATCTATAATGAAGTCAAAGGCTTTCTGTGCGAGTTATGGCCTCCTTCATATTGAGGGAAAGTAGTGAGTAGAGTCATGTTGATACAGGATGGAGTGCAATACCCAGCTATGTACTGTGACTCTATTTGAAAGTTGATGGATGGCTAGGCCTAGCAGTGCTACAGTACAACTATGATTAAGGTACAGTAAAATGGTATAGTCAGTTTAATATTAAACTCTAAGATGCTGTTCTTTATTTCAACTGTCTCAGATAAGGCAAAATCACTTTGTGCTGCATATGTGTAGAAACCTGCTTGTAAGCCTGTTCACAAGTTATCAAAGAAGAAGAACAGAGAATACACACTGTCGGATAACAGTGCTTGTTGGTATGAAGTTACTTATGCTGCAGCACTGATATCCTCTTTATGGCAGTGATACAACCAACCCATCTGGTCAGGGACCGCTGGGCACAAAGGTAAACAAACACACACAAACACACGCAGCAAAACAGGGAGTAGACTCTGTGTAACTTAGTGTTATGGTGCTACATTAACAGATATACAGACCAACAGACCAGAAGCCATGAGTGTACAGAGGACGAATACACAGAACAAACAAAAAAAGGAGACGACAGATGGAGAGGGGAGTGCAGAGTAAAAGAAGGAGTATGCACAAAGAGTGAACCTATACCAACAGTTGGAAGAAAGGCTGAGTAAGGGAGCAAGAATAAAAACAAGTCGAGTAAATCACTACATTTGTTTATGTGTTACTGTGCACACAGTCACAACACACGCCCATATATGGATGACTCTGAAGAAACTCAAATTGGCATATATGTGTTAGTCTAAGATACACAAATCTACTAAAGGTAGAGTCACATTACATATTTTCATCTCTCCTTTCCAAAAATGTGTCACTAATGTAACAGAAAGAAAATATGAGATTAAATGAGTAAAAATGATCTTTATTTTTACAATAGATTTTACCATTGTAATAAACAATCTTAAACATTTAAAATGCAAATTATAGTCATTAAGAATTAATATTTAATCAAATTTCAAATTGAATTCATAAATCAATAGTACCTTTATTTATTTGTGAAATACACAAAATTGATTGATTGATATTACTTCACTTATTGAAGATAAAAGTTGTTAATCAGTTCAACTGTTAAACAGACATTACTTATCATCGATTATGTGATCACAGCAGCCATAAAAAATAGGGTTATAAAAAAGGCTTAGTCCAATTCTTCATTGAAACCCCCCAGGGGTCGTGTTTTGAGGTGATATACACAGAAAGCCTTCTGTTTAAATAAATGATTATCAATATCTCAATATCCCCTCTACTGGTAATATGATATGCTCTATTCCTACATAACATAAAGAGGACACATTGTGTTTGGCCTGGGCAAATTGTACTGATCCTTATTTTGAGTACTCTGTGTGTTTTGCCTAGGTAAGCAAGGCTGTACGGACACTTGATTAGGTAAATCACATTGGACGTATTCTTCCTTTTATTTTCATTTCTGGGTTAAATACAATGTCCACAACAAGTATGTGCTGTTTGGAAACAGTCCTCTGGATACCCACTTGCATGTCAACCTTTTTTTTTTATGTTACTACTCATTCTCAGAATCAAAATGAGTTCAAAATGTATACATTTAAACATCAATACAATTTAAATTTAATTTGTATTGGCTGGTCATGAGGTACAAATCCTCCTGAATGGTGTATTTTATTTTTTATCAGTAAGAAGTGAGACAGTAGAAACAATTGTTTCCTTATAGTCTTCAAGAGTAGAGAGAAGAAAAAAGAGAAAGAAAGGAAGAAAGACAGACATAGCTGTAGAGAAAGACGATAGGAAAAATAAAGGAACATAAGGAGGCGGCTGGGTGAACACAGTCAGGGGATAGAGTAGCAAGGGATAAAGAAACTGGATAATAGTCAGGAAACGGCAAAGATATAATCATGATAAAGAAGGTATAGGTGAAGTTATATTAAAGTCACATTTGTTACTGTATTCTTGATGCACTACTGCTGCACTGCATTGATGCACAAAAATAGCATCTGGAGATAGATATCATGACATCATGACAATTTCTCCTCTAGCTTTTGCTATGTCAATGTAGCTAAGGTGGTGCTATGGTGCCCCGGCATCTGTCATCAGACCTCTGGAGCTTGTTCAGAAAGCTGCAGCTCACCCGGTGTTCCACCGTTCCAAGTTCTCCCACACAACTACCCTAGATGCAGCTCGCATCTAGTTCTGGTGCAGAGGTTCTTCTGGTTCTTAGGCAGTACACAAGGAAGTACACAGCTCTTGGCTGTGTACCAAATGTCCTACTGCTTTAATTTATAATGTTAGTTCTTTATTGTTTAACATTTGTGTTGGTTCATGAACTCTCACAACAAACATTGTTAAACATTTTCTTGCCCTTAAACAATAATCAATATTGATATAGTACAATGTGCTATGCAACATGAATATTGACCTGTAACCAGGGGAGGAGCTGCAAGTATAAAAGTATGATGAGTGGCCATATGATAGACAGACGGAGTGCAGAAGAACAACCAGGACAACAGCTATCTGTGGTGAGTCCTCTATTTTCTATTGTCCTATTCTAAGATATTAGAACAGGCTCTGATTTAACTCTCCCTTGCTCTAATTAGAATGACCATGTATGTAGAGGAAAGGAGGATGGGTGACAGGGCCAAAGTAGTGCAGTATCCATAGAACCTCCTGTTTTCCCTTTTAAATAAAAATACATTTACTGATAGGCCACCTTTCAAAGGTTAAAGAGTTAAAACGTATTTGTAAGTCAAAAAAGCAGAAGACATAACCATACAATGAACATATTACAGCACAATTACAGTCATAACAATAGTGTAAAAGAAAGTGTTTCAAGAAGTGATACAACAACTGACATCATGCCGAAACTATTTTTGATTCTGGCAACTGTAGTTGTCACCTCCCTAACGACGACAACGAGTGGATGCCATATAAATGGATGCCATCATGCCAGTATTTTTCAAACTCCATACAGTATGCTCACAACATAGCTTTAAGGGTCAGATGGGATCTCTCTAGCGCACCCTGTGACTCAGGATGGTAGCCAGTAGGGGTATAAGGAGATCACACTATTAGTATTTGTTCAACCAACAAAATGAGCTGTATTTGTATTTGGAAATGAACAGGAGTGGGAATGGTTTAAACTGGAGGTGTATGTTGTTTAACCGGAAATAAAACCGGAAAATACCAGTTTTACAGTATTTTTTGCTTTGAGATAGTAAAGCATGAAAATCACACTTTTACAACGACCTATTAAACTATACACCGATCAGCCATAACATTAAAACCACGTGCCTAATATTGTGTAGGTCCCCCTCGTGCCGCCCTAACAGCTCTGACCCCTCGGCATAGACTCCACAAGACCTCTGAAGGTGTCCTGTGGTATCTGTGGTATTTCCTTGTTACTGAACATGTCACACTATATCAAACCACATTTGTTTTAGTGAATGAAAACAAATATAACTAAATACATTCACTTTGTCTCAGTCCATCAATAATTTCCATTTACTTTCTAGCAATTCTCAATCAGTCTCTTGGGAGGTCTAACAGTCCTTTTTGGCCTGCTGCTGTTTTCAGTAGCTGCAGCACCATTCTCATCGACAGAATGGCTGTTCTGTCCTTTGCCTGAGGTGAGTGACTTACAGCCCTATATCAGCATCATCCTGATGGGTCTCAGTCCTCTGAGTGAATGGTTGAAGTGGATCTCATCCACTCTGTTTCTTCTCAGTGTCAATCCATTCTCTGTTTGAATCTCATAGGATTGTGGTGCCACTTCTTTCTCTACACACGTGCTTGTACCTGTGGACAAGTCTCGGAGACGAACTTGATCTCACATTTCAGTTCAGGTAAGTATCTTGCACTTTCTCATGTCGCTGTTTTTGTTTCTCTTTTGAGAGTTTGACTTTGTGTGCTGTTTTTGGTGTTAGCAGGTTCCTCGTGGATAGGAAGGTTTGTTCGGATGTGACGGCCCATCAGCGTCAGCATACTCCGGGAGATCATTAGACTTTTCACAAAATCCTTTTTTCCATCATGGGCTTTCTTCATCAGACCTTTGACAATTTTGACTGAAGACTCCGCCAGACCTTTGGGCTTTGGATAGTTAGGGCTGGAGGTATCATGTCGAAAACCCCATTCCTTGGTGAAGGAAGCAAACTCACTGCTTGAAAACTGGGGACACACAACACACTAACACACACAACACATGCATGTAAGGGGTAGTGACCGCCGAACACAACACACACATGCAGGTAGGGTGTCCGAATGAGTTTATCTTCTTCGTTTTCCTTGCCGTCCTTCCTCCAGGGGCAGTCAGGAGCAGTGGGCAGCCCTTTTTTCCTTCAGTGCCCGGAAAGGCCCGGGAGATAACCCACCTGGGCACTCTTTCAGAATAGCTTACTTCAGCTCATTCATTGTTTCATCAGCTGCAGTCACAGTTTTGACCTGTTCGCATCTCTCAGCAGACACAGGAAGTGATGCCATCACCATGTCATGTAGTCTGCTTTTTGTTTGTCTGCCTTCTCGTTCTTGTCGACTGCTCGAGACAGTGTGTCGGCAGCAGGCTTGCACTTTCCCGGTGTGTAGATCATCTTCACATCACACTTTTGCAGTCTGATCATCAGTCTCTGTATCCTCATTGGTCAATCATTCAGTGACTTTGACATGATTGAAACCAATGGCTTATGGTCGATTTCCCCTTCAAAGGCTTGTCCGTAGACGTACTGATGAAACCTTTCACACTTGCTAGAAGCTCTTTCTCTATTTGTGCATACCTAGTTTCTGCACCTGTCAAAGCTCTGGGCGTATAGGCAACGGGTTGCCAGGTCTCATTATGCTGTTGCAGTAGTACGTTCCAAGTTGTTGATGGTTGATGTCTATCTTGGGTCTGATTTGATTCCCTTTAGATTGACTTTCCATGTCAGATCCAGCACTCACTCAGGCGTCATGTGCCTCTTTGGTAGACCCCCACACGATGATGTCATCTATCATGGTCTCAACATCGGGAGTGTGCTCGAATATCATGTGGATTGTCTTGTGGTAGTCTGTATCTGCCCTCGGGTGCGCTGAAAGTGGTTAGCTTTGAACTAGATGAAAAAAAACTCTGAAAGAGATGCAGCGATACAAGAGTAAGAGGAGCTACCCATGGTGCTGAAATGTAACTGGTGCAGCATCTCTCTCTCTGTCTCTCTCACTGTCTGTCTCTGTCTGTCTGTCTGTCTGTTTGTCTCTCTCCCACCCTAGTGACAGTTAGTAGTCAGGTTCGTTAGGTTGACCTGCCAACTTCCACAGCTGAATTTGGCTCTTGAAAATTATGGTGCCTCAGTGAAAAGTACAAAGTGACTGACATGTTTGGTGCCAGAACATGATGCTGTTGCTGCTGCTGCTGCTGCTGCTGCTGCTGCTGATGATGATGATGCAATTGCAATAGATAAACTAGATAGATAATAGATAAGAGTAGAAGACCTTTCTGTATCGAGGTACTGAAAAACTATTCGTTTGTAAAGGTTGTGCAAGATAATTCAGGAAAATGTGCAAAGTGATTGACATGTTTGGTGCCAGAACATGATGATGCTGATGATGATCATGCTGCTGCTGCTGCTGCTTCTGCTGCTGCTGATGACGACGATGATGATGATGAACATGATGATGATGATGATGATGATGCAATTGCGAAAAGTTTCATATTTCATGTGAGTATACATATGGATGTCCTTAGTAGGAATAAAGTGGAACTGTAAATAATTTATGGCGAATTATGATTTTATTAAAGGTTAAAGATTGGACATTTAACTGAGAGAATGCACTACAATGAGCCTATGGGTGACTTTAAGTTGATATTTCTCTCAAATGGTACAGAAAAAGTGTCATATTTCATATTATACAGGTGACTTTAAGTTGATATTTCTCTCAAATGGTACCATAAAACTGTTTCATATTTCATGTGATTATAGATATGGATGTCCTGAGAAGGAATTCAGTGGAACTGTAATGAATTTATGGCGAATTATGATTTCATTAAAGGTTAAAGATTGGAAATATACCGAGAGAATGCGACACAATGAGCCTATGGGTGACTTTAAGTTGATATTTCTCTCAAATGGTACAGTAAAAAAGTCAATATGTTTTATTATATTAAGTACAACAATAAACAGTTTTAGATTGACTCTGGCTCTACTTTTCCCCTAGACTGCGTCGCTTCACCGTCTTTGTGCCGACACGGCGTCTTTACCGTAATTACACCTAGTAGACGCGCAACACAATGGATCGGCTCACGGGCGGTTGATTTGACCACGGAGTTGCGAGTGACGGCGTCATCCCGGAGTGCATGCACAACTCATGGTAACACATAACACATAACACATAACTCGGCATAACACATACTGTCTGCAGAGACACATACTTGGAGTGCGTTGATGCTGCTGTCCTCTGGACTTGATTGCTACTGCCTGAAAATGAAAACCACGCCCTCTCATTATCATATTAAAATGACTCGCTCTGCGCAGCAGCAGTAATCTGGTTTCAAAGTCACGTGACGCAACACGCCGGTGATCTAGATGTGGCTCTGGAAACCTACAGTAATACTTGGGCTGTTGGGGAATAGAGGAATAGCCAGAGCCATGGTAAGCACGTTCAGCACGATAATATATAGGCATGTGTTTTGTGCAATGGACAACACCATTAATGTATTAGCCAGTATAATGAACAGCAGTCAGGTCACATGTAGGACTGCTATTTTTAATCTGGTGCAACGGGCAAACGTGTCCGATTTCGGTGCTACGAGTCACATAGCTAACCGTTAGCTTAGCTGGCATTGGGCATCTCACTGCGTCAGTCGTCGGCTGTCGAAATCTTTGTTTTTACCTAACGGCTCACACGTAATTCATGAATGTGTGCTTGCAAAGTCATCACTGTACCTGTACTGTAACGTTAACGTTTGTTAAGGAACCAAGTTAACAGTTAAGTGTATAGGCCAGGGCTATAACGTTAGACCTCAACTCCAAAATAATATACCAGCACCTATTAATTATCTAGCTGGCCATGTAAAGTTAGATCAGGTTTACAAGACTTCTGCTAAGAACGCTGGGGCTGATCCAGGAAGTGGTTTATGGATGTAAAACACTGACATGCTGACAAGGAGGGGAGTATTGTCACTTATTCTGATATCTCAAGTCTCTAAACACAAATGGTTGGCTCTGAATAACCGGGGACAAGTTCGTGCGGTAAAAAGTCAGTGGAGCAATGCAGGACCCTATGGGAGAGGTAAACAGCCACATGATGAAAGACTCCCAAAGGTCCTATATGAGGGCTAGATTACAAGGTGTGTTAGAAATGCGGGAGCTACTCTATTCGTTTGCTAACGAGCTGGCTCTTAGGTCTTCTAAATTCTCTGTTTGCAATCTGCAGATCCTATTATCAGATGCACTTAAGCCCCCTCACTGTAAATGTGTCAGTCTAAGCCTGTTCTGTTTGGTGATACAAACATCATAAAAATCAAGGCTATCAAATATGGGACATCAGTGGGGACACCACTAGCTAGTCCAAAGTGCATTGACTAGTAAGAGAGCATTGAGTCACTTCCCTATTTCACCACCTCTGAATTTTACTTGCCCTTTGCTTTCATGCACTTAAACCACAGCTAATCTCTGCCTTCTGTTTCCCTCTCTCTCTCTCTCTCACACACACACACACACACACACACACACACACACACACACACAAACACACACTTCACCCTTTCCTCTTTGCAGTGTGCACAGGTGGGAGATTGGCAGAGTGCCAAGTCGATCTATGAGTTCTCTGCTAAGGACATTGATGGCAATGAACTGTCTCTTGAGAAATACAGGTAAAACACAGGCTGACTCTTCTACACTATTATCTTCCATGCAGAGTAAGCTACTAAAACAGCCTCAGAATAAAGAATAACCTTTTCTGTCTATCAGCAACAGCAGTCATCCACAGTATAACATATGTCGCCCTGTACTTTAACAAGGGTGCCTTAACAATCAGTGACTGTTTGGAGATGTAGAACAGAATACAACAACATTTGTAGACTTCACAAATGTGGGTTAAGTGGTTGGGAAACCCGATTTCCTCATTTTAACCTCTGTTTTGCTCCTTTTTGTTTTTTCTTCTGCCAGCGGTTTTGTGTGTATCATCACCAATGTGGCCTCTAAATGAGGAAAGACCAGGGTAAACTACACTCAGCTAGAGGGAATGCACGCCTCCTATGCTGACAAGGGTTTACGCATCCTGGCCTTCCCCTGCAACCAGTTTGGAGGGCAGGTAAGGCTTTAATAACCGTGGATTCAATGCTTCTTTTTTTTTGGTCATTTGTACTGATCGAGTGTCACAAGAACGTTATCAGGGCACTATGGCTCTGACCCTTGAACTCTTTACTATTGGTTTCTTGTAATGTGGGTGATCTAGGAAATGGTGCTTATTCTACTCATTCTAAATCACTGTCCAGTCTCTTAAGTAAACATCACTGGGCCTCATTCAGAAATGTTTCCGTAAATTATTCTTAAATTTGTCATATTTGTGTGCGTACTGAAACACAAACGTGGGTTCGTGAAACGTGTGGGAAACCTCGATTTGTTCGTAGAACAGGTGTATATTCGATGAATGCCAATCGTTTGTAAATTGTACGCGCGTGCCTGTTGAAGCTGATTTGCAGGTAAACGCTGTTCAGCACCGTAAAAAGACTGCAGACTGAAGGGTCGTGTGTTAGTAAACCAGGGACAAGAGGAACTTGGCTGAGTCTGAAATGGAAATGTTGAGACAGTTTTCAGAAGCATCAGCAGCGGAGTCACAATAACTGATAAAAGTAAAGCATGACAGGAAATGATTAACACTGTCATTGCTGTTTCATCAGAAACACACACAAAAAAAGAAAGAAACAGTTTGACATGAAACTAGATTGCAAAAACGTATAAGGAGAAGTAGATGCGTATTATCAGCCACAGGAAGACGGCAGCGCACTGAGCCGCTATCCGACATGGATCAGAGGATCAATCAATAATAGGAGAGACCTCACTGTCCAGTCAGCATTGGAGTTGGAGCCAGATCAGATCCAGGCTGCATCATCATCAGATGGTAGGACTGTTATTGTATTTGTGGATGGATTTTTCATAAAGAATAAGCCGTCCTAAGAGCCTTCCCTCATGTTTCCAAGCACTCGTAGGATTTGATCGTACCAAACGAACAAATTCAGATACAAACAAAATCATGAATCCGACTATGTTTGTAGAAACGTTCGTACTAGCGTTATATGATCAAATCTGATCGTACGCACGTTTTGTGAATGAGGCCTCTTGTGCGTGGTCCCCCAGTCCAACGATGACACTGACTGAGCTGCTGTTTGCTGTGATGCCCCACATCAGATCTGGATTTCCCACCCAAATAAACTTTTTTTGGGGGGAGTTTTTCCTTGTCCTCTGTGAGGGTCCAAGGCCGGGGGGATGTCCTGTACTAACCATTTATTGTTTTCACACATTGGGCACTGTGAAGCCCTTTGAGACTGTAACGGTGGTTAAGGGCTATACAAATAAACGTGCTTTGATTTGAATGCAACGTTGTAGCTTCTGATGTGCAACGCAGCAAATTTGAGCACAGTGTGAAAAGCTCATGCTTTCTCTAGGCATTACATTTAATTTGCACATTCCAGAGAGGGAGTCATTTGGTTAATCGCCTTTATTTTTGCCCTCTGCAGTTGACACACCTCAAATTACATATTGATTTGGTTAAACAAAAAAACCTAACCTGTTACCCCCCTATATATTTTAATATACCACATCTTGTACCTGGATAGTTTTTAGTCTTCATACAAGTGCAAAAAACACCTGTTCAAATGTTTTGGTGGTACAGGTCTGAGACAAATTGTTTTATTAAAAAAGAAATGTATACTGTGAATACTGACACAGCCTTAACATGGTGTATATGTTATCACATAGTCATCTTTGTGACATACACGTCAATATTTGAGTTGCAGTACTCAGTAATATTTCCAAGTTTCTAACTTGGACTCGTCATGTTTCTGTCATCCAGGAGCCAGGCACTGATGCAGAGATTAAAGAGTTTGCCAAAGGTTTCAACGCAGAGTTTGACCTCTTCAGCAAGATTGAGGTGAACGGCGACAACGCTCACCCTCTCTGGAAGTGGATGAAGGCACAGCCCAAAGGCAAAGGAACTCTGGGAAAGTGAGTTATTCTCCTGCTTCGAATGTTATCCATCCACAAGGAGGCACGTGACATTACGCTTGTTTCAGATGAGTTTTGTCTTGTAGCTGAATCCGATTCCATAATTTTTGCCAAGGGGAAACCCTTACTTCAATAGGGGGTGCAGTGTTCCCCTCAGACTTTTATCATCACTAATCTTTCTCTCACTAACTGAAGTAGATGTGGCAGATTGAGGGAAAGGGGATACAACAAAAAGGTAAAGGTTAGATTCTCTTAATTTTAATAGTTAAAGCTAGTGCCCCTTTGAACTGTCGGCCAACTACCGACTTCTTGACAAGCCACTAATCTAATCAACATTTAATTGCCGCAATATGAACTCATCGGTCAAACTTCATGCTTTACGCAACATTTTTTTGCCAGTCAGAGTCAAAGTACACGTGTTGAGACAGCTGCTCTAAGTAAGCCTACCCGTATTAAAGGAAACAAAATGACCTAACCCGCATCGTGCCTGTTGATGACCGTGTCAAAAACCAAGAGGTATTTTTAGTCTAGTCTAACTAAATGATTAGGGTATACATGTGATATTTAGTTGATAAGGATGCTCAATAGCTAAAGGGAACTGGGAATGTCATCAATAGTAAAGCTACTCCAGTGAAGTTGGTTACATTGTAGACATACAGCAGGATATGTGCGCCCCCTTCTGGCGTGTCAGTATATTTCACTGCCTGTTTTGTTTACAGCATTGAAACATTTCAGTTCAAATATGCACATTTTGTAAAGTTGTAAAGAAGTTGTAAAGAATTGTAAAGTTATCAGTTTCTGTTACTGCATTGTCTTTTACATTTCTTCCTCTTTATTTTTTTGTATTTGTAAAAATGTATAGTGTTTTTTTTATTGTATTTTGAAGCATCATTGAAGGGATGATAATGATTTGCTGCCTTTCATGATTATCTCTGTATTAAAAACAGTTGACAGTGAATTTGTTGTGTAGTCGTTGGCATTACTATGGATTGTCCTAATGAGTTTTTCCCTCTCTCTCCACAGTAACATCAAATGGAACTTCACAAAGGTAACTCGCTAGTATAGTTGGTATAATGCAGTCTTAGCACCATCTTCATTCAGAAGTATACATTTTTTTCCTAGATTATTGTCCTGCTATAACTGTATGTAGAATATATGCCGTGCTAATGGTTTGATGTGTTATTCCCCTACAGTTTCTCATAGATAGAGAAGGTCATGTAGTGAAGCGATATGGTCCAACAGATGATCCCAGTGTAAGTGTCATTTTCAGTCCTTTTTGATAATATTCCTCCGTAATGACTGTCAAATACTGCCATTTACTTAGCTAGCGTCTTCCGGATAATGGAATAACATTGCTCACCTGGTGCTGTAATTTACCATACAAAGGTTATAGCTGCAATATTGTACGTGTCATGGACTGGCTGACCCCAGGAAAGTTGCATCATGTGTCCCAATTAATGTTGAAAGACATGCGTATACCTTCCAAAGCTTTAAATGTATTTTTATGACACCAACGTTGATTATATGGTTTGTATAAGCAGTAACGACGTCTTGTGTAGTGAACAGAGTTATCTATCTATCTGCGGTACTGTAACAGATCCCTTCTCAGGTCTAACTCCAGCTTATTTCTCCCTGCAGGTGGTGGAGAAGGACCTGCCCAAATACCTGTAATACTACGGTCTCACATGTCTGACCGCTGACCTCTCCTGTGGACTGCTGGGTATTGGTAGGTGTGTCTGGACCAATGACGGCCTTTCTGTAAACCCACCAGTGGGGAGGGCAGGCCTGATGAACCCCAGCGTGCAACTAACCCCCCAGACTCCACCCACACAATACCCTGTATGAACACAGGTGGGGATACCGGTCAGACTCACCATTCAGACATCCTTCACATTGTATTGTCACATACTTTCTAATTGAAATGCCATGTAATTGTTACTTAATGTGTTCCTCCATGTTCAATGGCAATTACGCCAATATGTAAACACACACAAATTTGCCAAAGGCTGCCATACACTTTCCATCCATGTCTCACATGTAATGCTACTGATATTTGCACTGATCTTCGATCTCATTCTGCTGCCTGAAGCTCATGATGTTTGTGTTTCATTTGATGAAATTAGAAAGTAAACATTGTCTCATGCGTGTGGATTTGTCAATTCAGATATGCTTATTAAATTATATCTAACTTCATTCATTCTGTGTGTGTGTATAATGTGTAGTGTATTTATTTGCTATACAAGGATTATGCAGTTTCACAGTATGTTTCACAATTTGAACCACATGATTAGTGTTGGGTGGGAAAGTGTTACTCAGTAGGCATCAGTTTAGTTTTCCCAGTAGAGTAATGCATTACAATGTCCATTACAGTAATATTAGTTACGATTCAAAAATGACTTTGTTTTTCTCTTTCTCATCTAAACTAGTTTTATCTTTATCTTTATCTAAACTAGTTTAGATGAGAAATGGCAGAAAAGTTTACTGTGTGTAAAAGTAAAGTAGTATAAAACTAATAAGCCATAATGTAGTGTCACGTGGTATATATGGTAAATGGTCCTTAAATTAATAACACTACTCAGGAAATGAGTAACGTGTAGCGAATCATACATTACATTACCTTTCTGAGTAGCGAGCCCAACACTGACGGTGATGCTGTAGCGGCAGAGCGTGACATCCGTGCGTGAGAGTGACGCACCGCAGATGAAGATGAAGCACCGCTGGCTCTGGACGTGACTGACGCGCGCCCTCACCTACACCAGGGAATACACATCTCTACAACGATGTAGTCTGCAATTCTACCAATTAATCTTTACGCAAGTGAAATGAGAAGGAATTTGAATTGTGTCCAAACCGCCGTATCGGATTTTCACTGATTGACACGGCTGCGAGTCGTCGTCGGGCACCGGGAGATGGACGAGAGGACTGCGGTAACCGGGGAGGGCGCGAGACCGGGCGAGCTCGCTGCCGCCGGCCTCTCTCTACAGCTGGACGTGGGGGACACCGGTTTGTACCCCTATATGCCTTTCCTCGTGTACAGTTTTGATTTGTTTATTTATTTCCGACAGTCGTATTATTTTGGTAGCTATTCATTTAAACCCAAGCTGCCAACGACAGCAGGTGCACCGGGGACAGGAAGTTGGGACGAAGTGACCAGTAGTATCTCAAAAGATGAAGCAAGATGTTGAGGACGGGTCTATCACAGCCTGCTGCTCGTGACAGGTACAACCGGGTTAGCCGTGGCACGTGCCCCGCGCGCAGAGGAAAAGCTAAACCAAGAAGAAACGATTTAATTTGGCTGACAATCCGCCGATGCAGATACAGAATACTAGTGCAGTCAGAGAAACCTAAGCTGTGGAAATGAATAATGAATGGCTGGATTAGATAACAACAGTCTCGAGATTCAAGTCACTACTGCTGCGCGCTGGCACAAACACAACGTGCACAATTTTCGTATAGACCAACGCAAGCTGTTGTGGGATGGATGGAGGCGATGGTTGCATCAACTGAACCTCGTTTATTCTGACAGCAGCAGCAAACTAGTCTGCAAGCTGCACGCACTGGGCTCCCCTTTAACCACTGTAATCAGCTTATATGAGCACACACATGCAATAGTGTTAGTTGGCATCTGCTCCCGTCCTCTCTTCATATTTCTGTCTCTTTATCTCCCTCTTCCCTACTAAATCTAAAGAGTGTCTTATGTAATCTAATATGGCATTACAACATAAGCCAGACTCCAGGCCACGGTGGGTATCAGCAACTCAGAGCATCGCTGTGAATGTCATGGCTGCAAATAGGATGGGACAAGCATGACATGTTTATATTTATTTTGTGCCCCCAGGAGATTCTGTCCATACCTAGCGTTCCAGTAAGAGGTAGGAGGCAGAAGCTGGGACTCATCCATCAGTCCTAAACAACATCTCTCTAATATAGATAGATAATGGTTGTGTAGCTCCAACATGTTGTCTTTGCGTGTGCAGTTACAGTGGATTATTAAATCCATTATTAAGGCATGTGGTATTGTGCTTATGTGTGGAGAGAGTGATACCTTTCCAGCCTCAGGGCACCAGGAGTAGCCTCTCTCCTGTTTAGTGTCACATTAATGTCTCACACACAGCAACAGGCCGCCATTTTCCTCAGATGACTAGGGAGAGATCCTAATCCTCTTTACTCTGACACACACACACACACACACACACACACACACACACACACACACACACACACACACACACACACACACAGAGGCCTCCAGGCCTTAACATTGAGAAAATCATTTCATTACTAGAATGTTCATCCACATAAAACTGTAAGGAAATGTACAGTTAAATTGCTAACGTGTTGCAACACTAACACAGTCACATATGATTAAAACCACTGGGCCTGAACCCTCTAAAGTAGTCCAATATGTTTTTCATGTACTAATCAGAAATGCTACAGTGAGCGTATCCTTTTTGTTGCCTGTGGCTCATTGGCACATTGTTCTGGCCTGACCCTAATCCCACAGGGATTGATTGTCTATGTGCCTGACCCAGGATGGCCCTTCTCTTTGTTTTGCCTGACAGACTTTGATGCAGCGATAATCTGCAGGTTGCAGGTGCCGGCGGGTATTTGTGCCCTGTCACTATGCAAAACAAACAAACACGGAGAAACCAACAAAATGATCAGGGTCCACTCATGTTTGCCATTTATTCAGACAGTTGGATAGCAGAGGAGCTGCATGGCTGGTTTTTAATCAAACATGGCCCATATTCATACAGCTTCTTGATAATTTGATAATAATCTGGAGTCAGTCACCTGGGAAACAAAAATAAAAAGTGCTACCATTTGCCTATTGAATCCAATGTTATATCCAATAGAACAGTTTATAATAGCCAGTATACTAGTGATAAAATACAGATGCACGATGACTGAACTCTACAATGTATGTGGCGCTACTACTGTTTGAATTGTTCTGTTTTGCCTCAGATCGCAGCATCTGCTGTGTGTTGTACTTGAACATGGTTTAAGGATAAAGTATCCCTACTCTGTCAGTGGCAGTATCCTTACCCTCAGATGACATTAGTATGACGATGTCAGCCAAGTAGTCTCTGAGAGTACTGTGAATAGTATGGTGCATCACTTCCTCTCTATCTCTCTCTCACCTCTTCCATTTACTTCCTTCCTAACTGCTCTGTCATTGTCTTTGATACACTCAGATACACACACACACACACACACACACACACACACACACACAGTCAATCCAGTAGCATCCTTAGTTTCAGTGGGGAAAGATGCTTCCTAATCCTCATTTCTGATTGGCTGCTGATTGTATCTGGAGACAACAGCCAATGGCAGCACTGCCAGATTAGGGAGGAAGTCAATCCAATAGAGTTTCACCTTCTCAAAAGTGATCTGACTGCTCCAGGAATAGAATAGACTGACTGCATCTGACCGTCCTGTGATTGTTGACTCTCAGCCTTTGGTTTCTCCTACATTTTTCTTTTTTGCTGGATTATCAAACCAAAAATTGGTAACCTGTAGACATTGAACCCTTCTGCTGGTGAGTGAACCTCCAAGGCATTTGGGATGAACCTGATTCATTTATCATATGTGTGCATAAAGAAGGTTGCTGGATAGCCTATGTGGAGGGAGATCGTTCTGAATTTCGAAATTACATTGCATGGGTTTACATCCTGTAGAGTCGAGTAATGAATGAAATATACACGATTGTATTCTGATTTTATACATCACATCTTTAACAACGTGGTTGGTTTTGTATTGGTCATGACAGGTCTCGTTTTAAAAAGAGATTCTTCATCTCGGTGGGAGTGGCCTGCTTAAATGCAAAACAATGCATCTTATTAACACTCAAATGGCTCATGCTGCATTTACTCTGGATGCCAGTGTGTTTGATCGTTAGCCTGTCTATGCACATGTCCTCTACTCTGGGGTCATGAAGTGGGACTGGCACTACAGGGCACCTCCACAACATTTGAAAATAGGGACAATCCATTGAGGATAGTAGTCTGCACCTATGTAGACCTGTTCATACTCTACATACCAGGGCTTATACCTACATGTGTAGTGCCCACGACCCTAGTGTGAGGGTTATTTGTACAGACTCATTGGTTGGCAGCTTGTGTCCATCAGAGAATGACGCCAACATTCCTTGCTAAATCACAGATTGCTGAATCACACTGAATAATGTATGTACTCCTCTCAACCTGACTATTTCTCCCTCCGACTCTGTCCACAGATCCAGCCAAGAAGGCTCAGATAACGGAGGTGAGAGGCTTCATCACAGTATACACCTCTCTTTCTCTCTTTTCAGTTGGTGTGTGTGTGTGTGTGTGTGTGTGTGTGTGTGTTTGTGTTTGTGTGTGTTTGCAGACCGTCACTCTCCCTGCACAGATCTTTGATTAAATCCTTCGTGTGCTTCAACTCTTCAAGCGTGTGCCTTGTTGTACTCCAACAGTTTTTTGCATGTACAGTATCTTCCCATAATATCCTTGTAAGTGACAATGCGCACACATATATCACACACACATATATGTGCATGTTCCCTTCCTCTCCCTGTGCCAGATGCCGTCCCCATTCGGAGTGGGCCCAGGCCACGAGAAGAAGATCGGCCACAGGAGAGTGGACGCCTCTGGAGAGACAACATACAAGAAGGTGCGCTCCTTCTTTTCATCTCCCTCTCTCTCTCTTGCCTCCACCCCCCCATGTGACACCCCTTCTTGTCTCATCATCCCATCGCCCACTTTCCCTCCACTCCTTACTCTGTTGTCCTTTTTTCTGCCTGCTCCCTGCAGACCACCTCCTCCGCCTTGAAAGGTGCCATCCAGCTGGGTATCGGATACACCGTAGGCAACCTCAGCTCCAAGCCCGAGAGAGATGTGCTGATGCAGGACTTCTACGTGGTCGAAAGCATCTTCTTCCCCAGGTGTGTTTGTGTGAGCGCGTGTCTGTTATAGTGCACATGTATTGTGTGTAGGAAGCATTTAACAGAACTTCTCTCCGCTTCTCTGCATGCAGCGAGGGCAGCAACCTCACTCCGGCCCACCATTACCCAGACTTCAGGTTTAAGACCTACGCCCCTGTGGCCTTCCGCTACTTCAGAGAGCTTTTTGGGATCCGACCCGATGACTACCTGGTGAGATATGTTTTGCTCTTCTCTGTTGATGCACCACGATACACTAAGAGTATCTTGAGTGTCTTGTAAAGCGCAGCTAAAATGTTTGTGATTATTAGATTATATTCATCACTTAGTAGAACTAAAGCCCGTAATACACTATTGTTCTTTATCGGCAACTGTGTTATCATTGTTTTTGTCCCATATAGGTTTTCCACTTGAGACAGGGGTATATAGACGTTTAGATTCCACCTGGTTGTAGTTTGACAGGATAGTATCTGGTCTAAATATAGATTTCTACGAAAGGGATGAAGGTCCCTCTGACAGCATTTCACTGATCTTCCCTTGGGGTTATCAAGGAAAACATGATCCCCTGCCACATCCGCTTTCTGTTGCTCTGAAGATAAGCACTGAACACCCACACACAAACACACACGCACACAAACACACACAGACATACACACACATGAGAGTATTGTTGCACACATCTTCACATATCTTATCTGTGAGGACACGTGGATACACACACACACACACACACACACACACACACACACACACACACACACACACACACACAGTACACTCACACGTTTAAGCTCACATTCTACCTGTGCCAGATGGAGATTAGCAGACCAAAGCTTTCTTTTTTAAGCAGCCAGAGTGGGTGTGTGTGTGTGTGTGTGTGTGTGTGTGTGGGTGAGTGTCTGTGTGCGCACATGTGTGTCTGTGTCTGTACCTTGTTTGTCTGTGTGTGTGTGTGTCACTGTGAGTCATAATCTGCATCATTAAAGAGCACAGCAAAGTCACCAGCCTCTCAACGACTCCACTGGAATTGATCTCAACACCTTGAAATTGTCTACATGGGCCAACACTACAGATAGCAGTAGATACAGTAGTAGTAGTAGTTACACTGTTGAAAGTGCAAGTGCTCGGTTACGCTTGACTCTCTACATAGTTAAAGTTTAACACAACTCAACACCAGCCAGTACATTGCACTCAACACCATTACAAAGTGTTAGAAATCTACTCGTTCACTGTAAACGCAGAAGCTTTATTCGACGTACTCCTTTAGTCTCCTGATTTACTCTCCTGATAGTCCAGGGGCCATGTCAATCAATCGATCAATCAAGTCCCTGTGATTCTGTTTTGATGGTTACTCTGTTGATCTCTCTTCGGATTGTGGTGGTTCCTGTGTGCAAGAAACCAGCTGAAATGTTAATATATTTGTTTGTTTGTTCTTCTGTGTCTGTGTGTCCAGTATTCTCTATGTAACGAGCCCTTGATTGAGTTGTCGAACCCGGGGGCTAGCGGCTCCATATTCTATGTAACCCGTGATGACGAGTTCATCATCAAAACTGTGCAGCACAAGGAGGCGGAGTTTCTGCAGAAACTACTTCCTGGATACTATATGGTGAGTCAAATCAAACCCTCCCCTCGTCAGAATCATTTCAGTAATGTGGGGAACGTAGTTATCGTAGAAGCCCCGGTTGTTACTGCATGCCTAAGATAACATTTAACTTTGAATAAGTTGCAGCTCTGCCCCAGAGAGGAACGGGAACATAATGTTGCTCTTTTCAGCCATTGGGAAATGCAAGGAGTCATCGTGTGCAAACTGTGTGCACGTTTGAGAAAGATTAGGCTGCAGAGGATATAGTCATGATTTGTGTGTGTGTGGGTGTGGTTGACAAGGGTGTGTGTCTATGCATGTGTGTTTGTGTGAGCGTGTGAGAGCAAGACGGTGGCTGAAGCTACTGGGCGTTCTCATCCTCATTATCCTACCCCCTGTTGTTTACCCTGGTCAGCAGTGACGCTAGCCAGTGGCTTTGTGGTGGCCGGGACCCAGCCGGGCTAAGCACTCCTTAACAGGTTAAACATGCACAGGCTGAGGCTTTGCGTGGTGAATAGGACTGGGGTCAAGACACGCCGTGCATGTCCAGTGCGTTTGGGCTTTCACAGTCTTTGTTAAAACACTGCATGCCTTATTATGAAACACTGTACTGTACTTCTCCCTCTCCTCTCCTCCCTCACTCCCTCTTCTACTTCTACCTCTCCCCAGAACCTGAACCAGAACCCCCGGACTTTGCTGCCAAAGTTCTTCGGCCTCTACTGCGTCCAGTCCGGGGGGAAGAACATCAGGATTGTTGCGATGAACAATGTTTTACCGCGTGTCGTACGCATGCACCTCAAGTTCGACCTGAAGGGCTCCACTTACAAGAGGCGAGCATCCAAGAAGGAGAGGGAGAAGTCCAAGCCCACCTTTAAAGACCTGGACTTCCTGAGTGACGTTCCCGACGGTCTCACTCTGGACCAGGACACATACAGCGCCTTGGTCAAAACCCTGCAGAGAGACTGTTTGGTGAGAGGCAAGATTGAGATGTGGAATAGAAAGGACTAGTATTGACTAGGGATATCTTGGAATTTTGAATCGCAATTCATCATTTTTTTCAACACATTTTCTAAAAGTTGCTCTCCATTTTTCATCAGAATATCTTGTTAGCAATGTTGCAACGCATTTGTTATTTTAACAAATTGCCACAGCTAGCCATAAGTGAACCAGATATCTGACTAGTTGCTTAGTAGTGGACTCGTAAATAAATAAATAAATAAATACAACTACAATACAAGCTGACCAGATATTTCTTCAAGACTATCTAGAGAGACTGATGACAGAGAGAATGGAGGGAGAGAGGCGCGCCTTGTAAATCATATGTGACCCATTCCACCCATAAAAATGCCGTGATTTTCGAAACAGCTTAGAAAATCTCTTGAATCACCATGTTTGCGTGGTGTGCCAGGTCCTGGAGAGTTTTAAGATCATGGACTACAGTTTGCTGCTGGGGGTCCACAACAAGAGCCAGGCGGAGCGAGAGCAGCAGTCCCAGGGCTCACCTGCAGGCGGTGATGAGAAGAGGCCCGCAGCCCAGAGAGCCTTGTACTCCACCGCCATGGAGTCTATACAGGGAGGCTCCACATGCAGGGACACGCTGGACCACGATGACACGTAAGTACATACGTGCACGCCAACGTAGGCGGGTGCACGTACAGAGACGTGCACGCACATGCACACACTAACCATTTCAGATTAAATCCACACTAGCTGGTGATCTTCTTCCTCTGTCTCCAGGATGGGTGGTATTCCAGCTGTGGGCAGTAAAGGAGAGCAGCTCTTGCTGTTCATTGGAATCATTGACATCCTACAGTCCTACAGGTAGACATCTGCTGGCTTTAACATCTACTAACCCATCAGTCTTGAGACACTGGCTACCTGTTATTTCAGTGGGACTTCAATCATCTGATCACATGGGGACATGTTAAGTGACAGGTCCCTGCGCTTGAATGTCTCTCACATCTCACATCGGATCTCAAAAAGCATGTTAAGTGACAAGACGGGGCCGCTGATCCAGCCCACGTCTCGCCAGCTAATAAGGAGTTCAATTTCAGTCATTTAATTTTCTTGTCTGACAGGATGATTAAGAAACTGGAGCACTCGTGGAAGTCCCTCATCCATGACGGGGTGAGTAGCTTTCACATGAGAAATGAGAAACGTCTGCATTTAATGTGTGCTCCGAGCCTAGTGAAGCCCAGTCAGAAATGAGCCGAGAGCGGTTCGGTCAAGCATCCGCAGAGTTACAGAAGTCAGCGTGGCAGAGATGCTGACTGAAAAGGCCGAGCCCCTGCTGCTCTCTGCTGCTCTGCTTACAGTTGAATAATTCAGCGCACACACATCAATGAGTCATGTTCTCTCGCTCTCTTTCTCTATTTTTTCCTTCTTTCTTGCTCTCGCTCTTTCTTTGTCTCTTTTTCCTTCACCCTCCCCCCCCGCAGGACACGGTGTCAGTTCACAGACCCGGCTTCTACGCTGAGAGGTTCTACAAATTCTGCCACACCACCGTCTTCAAGAAGAGCTGCTGTGAGTTCACACACGAGCGCCCCTATACTCCCCCCGTTCTCCTTTTGTCTTAATCGACGACGGCGGCTTACTTCTTTCGGAGTCCGGCGTAAACTGTCCTTTGCGTTCGCAGCGCTGCGGTCGTCTCCGTCCAAGAGGGGGCGAGGGCCTCTCCCCGCGTCAAGAGCAGCGGCGCCGGTGGAGCGGGCTCGTCTTCCGGGCAGCATCCCTCGGCGAGCCACGAGAAGCGGGAGGACGTGGACAACCTGGAGAACTTACGAGGCGCTCGCAGCTTCCCCGTGCTGGAGGATGACGGTAAACTCTATTACTCCATACTGTTTGGTCAAATGAAACGAGGCGGAAAAAAACAGCACTCGCTTATTCACTCGAGCAGCAGCAGCATTTTGTAAATATATGAAGTCAGATGAGCCTTTACTGATCCATGTGAGAAATTGCATCATTGTAGCAGCAAAATCCAAGTCAAAAATCAACAAAAATCACATCTCTTTTATTCTATCTCTTATTTTATGATGCCGAAAAAGGGAGAGAGCCACCCTGCACTCCTCCTTCCTTTGAGGACGCCACCACAGCGTCCATCTCCACCACCCTCTCCTCCAACAACTCCTTACCCACCACCCCCTTTGATACGCCAGAGCACCCGCGCTACAGGAGGCAGATGCTCTCTCCAAGCGTCCCCAGGTGAGCGCCGTCGTATAAGTGTGTCGTATGAGGTCACGCTCCTCTGCTGACTGATGTCACATCCCGTGTTCGCCGTGTCAACTTCCTTCCAGGTCACATCAGGAAATAGTGGAGGTCCATGAGGAAAAGCAGGAGACCTTCACGGTGACGGTGGAGCTCAGGTACGCACGTGCACGCGCACGCACACACACACTGCAATAGGAAATGTCCATAGCTGCCTGCGTGACAATATGTTGTTTCTTGTCTCTTGTCTTGTTTGTTACAGTAAAGTCCCAAAGAGCACCGAGCTCACACAGATGACAGAAGTGACCTCGTCCAGCCCTCCGTACTCTAACCACCAATCCTCGTCCCCTTCATCCTCCCTTCCCTCCATCAGTCCTCCCTCAGCACGTGTCTCCTCCACCCTTCCTCCCTCCTCAGCCTCTGCCTTTTCCACCGTTCCCTCCTCTGGCCAACCGTCCTCCACTCTTCCTTCTTCAATCCCTCCTTCAGCCCCGCAGTCCTCCACTCTCCCTTCATCCATCCGTCCATCCGCCGCCCCCTCCACTTCTTCCTCGACCGCTCAGTCCTCCACTCTTCCTTCAGTCCGGCCAACCTCCGCTCTCCCGCCCGCTTCGGCGTTTGCCCCCATCCTCCCTGCGGCTCCTCGCCCCTCCACCCCCAGTTCCTCCTCCCACCTTCCCTCCACCCCTCCCTCCTCCCTCCCCCCGAGCCCCCAGGTCCCCCAACAGCAAGTACCGCGCACGCCGTCCAATCGGCTCTCCGTGTCCAGCAGCCACAACTCACTGGACGGGGAGGTGCAGGTTTCCGACATCTACTTTGTAAGTCCCTCCCGGGCGTGTGGTGGACGCTTTATTGTGGAGGACTTTAATCTGAGATAATAGGTGTTGATGTCCGATCCTCTTTCAGAGAGTAAAGATGCTTTTCTCCTCTCTCTGTTTTTTGTTCGATTTACTGGGACTCTTACAGTGGCTCAGTCAGGACAGCGTGGTAGAGTTGTGAGGGTGAGGGCGGGTGGTGGGGGGGGAGTATGTGTTGGAGTGTGCATGTAAACGTGGGGGTGCTTCCACTGTTCAAGCGGGGGGGGGGGGGGGGGGGGGGGTTCTGAAGCATGAGGCTGCCTATACAGTCATAGTCCATGCTTTTGAATGTATCAGCAATACATTGGGGGGTCGTCTGTCCTGCACAGCATGACGTGTGTGTGTGTGTGTACAGTAGTGGTGGGCGATATCAATATTGTGATTATTTCAAACTTTTACCTCGATTACAATTAATGAACGATTATTTTATTTGTTTTGTTTTATTTTGGAAATTAGTTTTATTTTGAAATTGACCGGATGCTCTATGCCGTTCCTGTGTCTGACTTCCTGCCCGGCTTGACACATTCGCTCGCGGCTCGCAAAAAAACCGAACGGTCCAAACCTGTCTGAACACGACTTTACTGGACGGGGCGGAGGGACGTGACTGAATACCACGTAGTATTTTTGAAGGGGACAGTTCATGAACGCAGTATTGGGGAAAGTATTTGGCCCGTTCATTCGCGGGAAAGTGATGTTACGTCTGATGCGCGCGCACACACACACACACACTCACACTCACACTGGTTGCTTTGCTAACTGGCGCTTCTAGACGTTCCTCGTTCTTGTCGCCTAAATAACGATCGAAATGAACGATTTAGAAAATTTGCCACGATTATATAATTAAATCGCGATTACGATTAGAAACACGATAATCGCCCACCCCTAGCGTACAGTATCTATATCTGTCACTCTGCATTCACGCACCCTCTCTTGTCATCATCCTCACTTCTCCATGATTGCATAATTCTCACAAGACTCATGTTTGGTGACTCTTGCTTTACAATCATCTTATTCATTCTCCATTTCCCTTCTTGTTTTCCTCTCTCCTCCCCCCCCCCATACCCCTTCTATCACCTCATCTTTCTCCTCCATTGTTATTTCGCCCTCATTCTTTCACTGCCCACACACATTATATGCATATGTGTGTGCATCTGTCTTTGTTTGTGTGTGTGTGTGTGTGTGTGTGTGTGTGTCCATCCATCAGTATGCAGATGGCAGATATTGGGTGTACTCTCCAGTTCTTGGCCGTCGTAAGCTAAACTCTAGCTCAAGTTACAATGTAAGTCGCCACCCAGATAGTTAGAGTCATCTGTCTTGTACCATCACACTCCTGGCAGCTGCTACATGTTGGGATTGCCACAAACAGCAACGTATGGACCTTCAAAAGTCAATCATTTAGAGTAAAGGTGCACCGTGCATTGCTCGTGACTGCATCTACACAAAAACGTAACTTCTGAAGGGCCATTAACTCTTTGCATTTAAGCATGAAGCTATCTGTGAAGAGAACGTCTTGGACCTGCACCTTGTCAGTGCACTGTAGCTTGTATTGGCTTTGTTCTCCTAGTGATCAGTTCCCTCAAGCTTAAGGCCTGTAGCACTCCGGTATAATTAGGTCTGAGAGCTGATTAGTGTTGTCAGTGCTTGGCTGGAATGAAATCTCTGAGTGACATTGACAACCTCCTGTTTGTTAAAGCTGCACTAGGCAAGATTTGTATGGGTATTTTTTTTTTTTTGGGGGGGTGGGCGGGCTGCAAGAGAGAAGAGCGTCCCACCCCCCCACCCCCCTAATTGAAAATGGCGTAGGTTCGGTGTATTCGCCCAAATTAAATTCCGGTACACTTCTCCGCCCACAGGAAGTGATGAAATACAAAGCTGTCTCCTTACAGCAGTGAGTGAGCGAGCGAACGTTACATCTTTTGTCTCTCTCGTTATCTCACAGACCAGCCATGTTGGTAAACATGAGCGTACTGTATGCGGTTTACCGACATCAGGTCCCATTTTTTCTTTCTATTGAGGTATTGCATTTTGCAATTACTGCTCCTTGCCATTTGGAGCCGCCAACATGCAAAAATTGCATAGTGCAGCTTTAAAACCGGCCCGTGTTCGGGGGAAAGTCAGTATAAATGTTGTCTCTTCTCGCTCCCCTTCTGTCCTCTGCTCTCCGCTGCCGCCCTCTGCTGGCTGTGTGTGGTAACAGCAGACTCAGGAGGATCAGAGCTGGGTGTGCTCTCCTCTACACTACAGCTCAGAGTCCAGGAGGGGCTCAGATGGGGAGAGTGAGACAGTAAGAATCCACTTTACTCATAATGTCACACTAGAGAGAAGGATGGATACCTGCATTTCTCTTCTTACCCTTCTCTCTCTCTCTCTCTCTCTCTCCCTGTCTCTGTCTCCGTCCGGCAGTAACTTGCAGTAACCTCTGTCAGTGGAGATGGAAGTGAGGGGTGGAGCCAGAGGCTGACTCTACACAGATAAGCTATGAAGTGTCGTAAAGCCACAGGACACTATGACGCTGTGATGACTTTGGATGCCCAAGCTGCATGCGGAGGCTTTGCCAACTGAGACAGAGACTAAACAAAACATATGCAGGAACAAGCATAGAAACACACAAAACACACCAACTCACACACACACACACACACACACACACGTGCATGCTCACACATACACTCCTTTCAAAATAGTATGCAAAAAAAAAATAAAAAATCAGAACCAATTCCAGGAGGAACTGACTGCCAGGAAGAAAGGAAGAATAGAAAAAAAAGAAAAGTAGAAAATCACATAGAATCATGCGCGACAACCAACAGGAAGAACGATGAACTGGTTTGGTTGTGCTGTCAGACACGTTGGCATCTGGAAGCCACGTCACGTCACCAACATCACCTTCTGATGGCGTCTCTCTTCTCGTCTCTTGCCGAGCGAGCGTTGGTCTTTTTAAAATACATCATCTTTGGTCTTCTTGGGAAAACAACTCAGCTGTTTGGTGAGTCAGGCGTTGTCAGAGTTGTGCCGCCTGGTGTGGAGGTTTCTAGTGTTCATGGGTGTGGAAGTCACGCTATCCCGTACCAGCTCTGGCTATGCAATATGGATGAACGCTTGGATCCCCCTCCGCTTTAGGATTGTTTCATTTTTTTTTTATTAACTTTTCAAAGGGGAGTGGGGGAATGTCTCTTCACAAAGTTTAACATGTGTATCATTTTATTTCTAGCACTTTAACAATGCACATCCAGCTGAGGTCTTTTGAAACCGTGCATGATTTGTAATCTTGTTTCTTTGCTTCCATCCATTGTTTGAAAGTAAAGTATTTTTTTTCCCTTTTTTTTCCAGTCAGTTAATGTTTTATGTGTGTTTTGTGTACTCAGTATTCTCTCAGTGATCTGTTTTGTGTCTTGTGGTCTGACAGTGAATGGTGTTCATAATGCCTTACTGACTACACATTGTATGTCCTCTAAATACATTTGGATTAAATGAAAAATGAATATATATATATATATACATTCCTTTCCATTATATGCAAAAATGTTGTGAAGAAATACCAAACGATATAGGAGCCATGACATTACACCTTTTCTGAATTTAGGAAGAAAATGATTCCACTTATCTTTTGTAAATTGTAGATAAAGTGTGTATGTGTGTGCTCACACACAAGCATGTGCCCGTGTGTGTCTTTGTGTGCATCTGAGTGCTTGTGCATGTGTACGAATGAATACGTATGGTGGAGAGACACATAAATGTTATAGAAAAATATTTTTTTCTGTCCTGTCTATTGTCAAATGTGTAAATTCCACTTGTTGTTATAAGCCATGAAATTCTGCTACCAGCTATAAGCATGTTGGCTGTGTAAGAAATATGAAATATGCACTTTCCAGATGTCTTTATTGGCACTGGGACAATCATCAATAACAAAGAAAAGAAAATGAAATAAACCTAAATAAATAAAAGAGTTTTCTATACAGGAAGTCAGAAAATAACTATCTGCTGCCACATACTTGCTATAACCACACCTTCCTACTTCCATTCATGGGGATACTTGTTGGATCAAGATTTACCATGATCAGACTTCCTGTCCTTGTTGATAAATATTGCTGTGACATATTACTGTAATATCCGTGCGTCTGCTGAAATGAATATGCCTGTTTGTAGGCTACAGTGTTTATAGCTGATCACTGTGTAAAAGAAAATAAAAATCATGCTGTGTAAAAGTGAATTTGGTGGATTTATTTCAAGTCCTTTTTTTATATGTAGCTTAGTGTCATACACCAGCATGAGATCAGACCTCTCCAGACATGTACGGTTGAATAGTAGAAATGCAGTTTCATAATGTGGCCACTAGATGGCAACAGCATATCTCAGAAATAATGTTTCACATCTTCATTGAAATCTCAATTTGAAGGCATACAAGAAGATTAAAGACATTAATTGCACTGGCATATTAGATTTTGTGAAGAAATACTTGTCTATGAACCGATCACAGGCTATAATTCATTTGGTTACCCTCTTAGAAAAAGACTCGTTGAAATACAACGTCTCCACATTGTGTGTATTTCAAAAGCCTCTGTCGGCACTTCCAAGTAACATTGACATTTTAACACCACAAACATCATGATATAAATATTTGATTGCTTCACTGGGGCTACCTCAACTCTCTCTGTCTTTTGTGTTGGAGATAGAAAGAGGGAGAACGGTGTGTGTATGAAAAGTGTAGTGCACATTGTTTGGTGCTCAGGCGTGAATCAATACGGCTTCAACCAAATCAGTCCTTTGGGATGTTGGTTGACTATCTGCACTAAAACAAAGTCTCTAAAACAAACTTACAAACTTTCTCTCTCTCTCTCTCTCTTTCTCTCTCTCATGCACACACACACACACACACAAATAAAGAGGGAAAGGAACAAAAAATCAAAGATGAAATTCATGGGAAGGTACAACAGAAACCAGGCAAAAAATGATCTTCAAAAAGATGTTCTCAGTAGGTCAGAGTAAAAATACAGTTTGTTCAATGAATCCTCCTGAAAAATGTCAGTGAGTAGTGTGTGTGTGTGTGTGCGTGTGTGTGTGTGTGTGTGTGTGTGTGTGTGTGTGTGTGTGTGTGTGCGCGGATACACATATATTTCTGTGTATGTGACTGTGTTTTATGTGTATGTGTGTAATTGTCACTCAGGGTGACAAGTCAGCCATGTCGGGCCATGATGGAATGTGTGATGGACAAGGATCAGCAGCCACCTGCCCAATCGTCCTGGAATGAAATCCTCCTCCCTCCTCCCTCCTCCCCCCTCCTCCCTTCTACTCCCCCCATCCATGCTCCTTTTTCCCCACCATTGAACTCCTTCTCACTGACTTTCAGCTGGATTGCCCCGTAGGTGTGAAAGTGTCTATCATGCGTTCGCCCTGTGATGGACTAGCCACCTTTCCGGGGGGGTTTACTTGCCTCCTGCCCAGTGCATGCTGGGATAGGCTCCTGTAAATGAGCGGACAAAATGAATGACTGATGGGGATGAGTCACTGTCAAAGGGAACAATGTCATTACAGTTCTTGTCAGTATATAATAGCTGAACATAAAGAAAAGCAGAAGAGAGCATACAGACCGGAGTACCAGGGACCTGAAATGCTCTCAGTGTGAACCTGCAGATTGCCAGCATCTGTACCTGGGGTGAAATGGGCCGTCACAAAGCCGAGCTTTCATCTACAGGAAACATAAACAAATGCCTTTGTTCTTTCAAAGGAGAGAGGGGAGAAAGCAAAAACAAACAGGGAGAGTGCGCAGTGTGTGTGTGTGTGTGTGTGTGTGTGTGTGTGTGTGTGAAGGAGAGAGAGACCAAATGAAAGTGAAGGAGAGCAAGAGAGAGAGAGAGAGAGAGAGAGAGAGAGAGAGAGAGATCAAAGCAGGGGGTATGTTTTTAAATCTCTGTGTGGGAGGTGAAGCCTCACCTACCCAGAATGCCTTGCCTCACCCCTTTACAGCCCACTCAAGATTTCAGGAGCATCGCTTCTCCTTCGAGTCAGGATATGTTACCATATCACCTTCGTTAGTCATCGCACCCTATTGTCTTGAAATAGTGCTATTGTGTGAAGCTGCACATCAGTCACTGCTTTATGATATATAACATGCATCTCTCTCACACACACACAGCTCCACGTGCACGCCGCAGCTACCCCAGCATCATGGAGCGCGCTTGGCTAGGCTTGGTTGAATCTCACCATAGTACATGTATTAAAGCTGTTAATACCCCACCTCCCCCCCTCTCTTCTCAATCTGGTAAAAGTGATCGAAGTGTCTCTTTTTAAATCCGTGTGAGCGGCCGAGAGCAGACGGTCCATACAGGGAGAACGCCGTGCCCTCTCTCACACACACGCACACACACACACACACACACACACACACACATGAAAAAGCTGTGAAAGTCTCTGGCGTTGTCAGTGTCTTAAGGCAGTGTTTATCTTTGGCCGGCTGGAGAAAACAAAGACATCGATTTCTAATCCTAATCCCCTTCTACTGCTTCTCTCCTATTGATCAACTATCCATCCTTAATGAGATGGAGGGATAGAAGGGATGGAGGGCTGATGAAGGACAAAACTCCCCTCGTCAGCCCCGCCGGCGCCTTTTCCCTCTACCTGCCTCTCTCCAAGCTTTTTCCTCTCTCACTTGTGGGAGCTCTTACTAAACCTGATGTTTGCTGTGGAGGGAGAATGAACGCCGTCTGTTCCTTTATTAAATCTGGAGGCTTTCATCACCGCCGTCATGTCATCGGATGATTTGAGCGTGTTAGTGAATGGTTAAAGCCTCTCTTTCCTTCACTACCATGTGTTGGCGTAGATTGGTGGAAGGTTTCATGACTTCAAACAAGCACAGCCACCTCACGTGCACACACACACACACACTCAGACAAGTCCCCTCAGTGGGTAGTTAATAACGGTCATCTCTGCACTGTCTGGCCCGTCTGGTACAACGGTGTTGGTTCAAGTGAAGAGGAAAACAAATTCAAATTTCACCATTTTATAGTTTTCCTTCACCACTAATGCGGGGAAAAGTATATTCAAGTGTCTTTCAGTTCCCCACTTTGTTTACATTGTTTGCATTTTAAATTCTAGGAAAATTTGCTGACAGCTCTTACAGTACAATGAGTCAGCAGGTAGGGTTTCGGTGTCTTGATCAAGGGCGTTTGGACAGGACACACCGCCTCACGCAGGGATCCAAGTCTCTGCAGCGTCTCACTCCACTGAGCCACCTGGCCAGCATTCATACCTGAAACAGAAGGACTATAATGCCTAAGAGGTAAATGTGAAATGCAATAAATGAGTGTCTAATCCAACTAGAATTCAATATGTTGCGTAAAATAAAAACATGCTTTCAGTTCATTTCTCCTCCACCGAAACTGTGACGCTTTTTCTCTTATACTCGTTTACATCTTGGTGATCTTCTCATCCTTCGATTGTCTGATCAGGGAACGATTCGCAACCAGAGGGGGGAGGGGGGGGGGGTTTGTGGTTGTGGGGTGTTCAGGGGAAAAATGTTGCCCGCTGACTACGACCCCATGAAGCGATACTCTTCTGCGCTCCTGCTCAACCACAAACCCGGACAGACGCGATGGCAGAAACTGAGCTGGATCGCGGGATGGGTAAAAACCTGCTGTTGATGGCACAGACTAGTAGGATTAATGTCAGTCACGGCGGTATTCCCCTCAGGATCATGGGTAAACAATGAAAGAGACGTGGGAGGTCCGCTGACCACGCCCCCTCCACTCAATCTGACTCTTGGGTAACATCAGATTCAAGCGACAAGCATGTGAAGAAACAAGGCATAGCGCCGGTGTTGTTTTAAGTTTGTGCCAATCATCCAGGTTGCACACCTCTGCGTTGTTTCTCGGCGGTGCCTGCCAGCGTATATCAGGGCTCCTTTTCCATCCTTCAGAAGAAGAAGATATTTGCAGCTGTTCGGTATGAAAAACCCACTTCCACAGACTTGAAACGGATCCAAGCTAGACAATAATCCATCACAGTAAACACTGAGGCTGTAGGTTTCTCTGCATTGTGCCTGAGTTGAGTGTTTTCGTATCAACGTGTGCATTACACTGCGCCCTGCTTGCTGTCAATCACCCGACACCCACAGGGAAGAAGTGGAAGTCTGCGCCAGGAAATAATCCCTCGAAAAACATGTTGCTTTACAAACGCTATTGTCAAATGCATGTCTTCTTATTTGGGCCATCTTTGTTAGCCGGCAGTTGATTTCAAGCTAGGTTTTACATCTAATTGGAGGAATGTAAACTAGATGTTGACAGGAGCAAATAACTGGGCTGTAACTCCAAATGGCACCATCCTCCTTTGAGAGTGCAACATGGAAAAACATTTCAATGAAAACTGTTTGTTTTGACGAAGTTTGACGAGCCAGAGTGTCCGCACCCGGATCTGGCATCGGGAGAAAACTGGATGGTTTTGGATATAATGCATGTCACTGCAAAAAATGCCACCCCGGGGTGTTTTCTCCCTAAGTGTGTGATAATGGCTGCAGCAGAAGTCATTAATAGCAGGCTAATGTGTGTCAGATGCTACCTGTCCAGCAGCAGCAGTAGCAGCAGGGGAGAGGGAGCCAGGACACGAGTGACTGGCCAGCATAATGAGAAGGACATGGCCTGCCAACTTGGGCAGCTGCTTCTCTGGAGGTACGGGAAATGTGTGTGTGTGTGTGTGTGTGTGTGTGTGTGTGTGTGTGTTTGTTTCTTCACTCATTCCTCTCTTTGCTTTACTTCTCTGTTTTTCTCTTCTGCAGAATTTAGAAATACACAAATACTACACACACACACACACACACAAACAGGCACACACACATACAAGCCGCCTCGTCAGGGTTACCGTGGGAATGCCTGTGGCATTATGTCAGTCACTGAGGTGATGCCTTTAATCCTGAAACAAATTTAGACTTTGAGTTGTGTGTCTCGGGGGAGTGTGTGAGCGAGCGTGCACGTGTAAACCCCAATCTCACACCCATTAGACTACGGCTGGCCGCGCAGCAAAGACACCCCACTGCCACTCCCACATGGAGGAGCCAGCAGGATTAGCTAGTTCTATAACCGCCCTAATCTGGGGACAAAAACCCACAATCGCCTCCCACTGAGACGCCGAGACAGAGAAAGATTCAATTTGAGCTGCCCTCCTCCATATAACAAGAGTGTCTTTTAGGGTTAAAACTACTACTGCTCGGTCTAGCATTCAGCAATGTGGATTCAGCCCTTAAACTGTGTCCTTTTTATCCACATCGATCTCGTTCCTTTCATCAGAGTTTGAAACACCGAAGTGCTGAAAATGGAAGAGCGTTTGTTTTTGTGAAGTCGTGTATATCAGAGGTCTCACGCCGTGTTTGCATGAGGAGATCTTTGGTGAGACGGTTGCAAGAGAGGAAGAGAGAAACATATCAGTCCTCCTCAAGACTGCAGCTTGTGTGTGTGTGTGTGTGCATGTGTGTGTGTTGGTAAGTCCGCCGTGGTGAGTGCTTCCACATGTACAGACACAACCCCTAGAATATGATGTTCAGTGTGATGTCAGTGTCTCCCAGCAAATAGTCTGATAGTCTGACAGAAGTTGCGTGTTTTATTGCCTCAAGACTGTCCAAGTCTTTCCCTTTCTTCCTTCTCTTCCTTTTTCTTAGTCTCTTTTCTCTCTCTCTCACTCTCTCTCTCTCTCTCTCTCTCTCTCTTACTCAAAAGCATCTGCCTCATTAAATGCCATCAGCATTTTTTCTGTTGTGTGTGATTTGGATGGATTGGGAGAGAGTCAAGAGTGTGTGTGTGTGTGTGTGTGTGTGTGTGTGTGTGTGTGCGTGTGTGTGTGTGTGTGTGTGCGTGCGTGTGTGAGTGTGTGTGCAATATAACTCATTAGGCTAGAAAAACATTGACATTTTTGCCAGAATCCAGATCATGTTTTCTCCTCCTTTATGTATCAAAGGCTCCCTCCAATCAACTCCCCAGTGTGTGTGTGTGTGTGTGTGTGTGTGTGGCAGTGTACTTGGAGACAGATGTTTGCTGATTAGACAAGTTCCCACTGCCAGCTCAGCCCAATTCACCCGACAAAAAAACATTAACGCTCATGGTGACTAGCCCCCCCCCTCCCCTCATTTTCTCTCTCTTTCTTTCAAGCTTTCTCTCTTCCCCTGATTTCTCTCTCACTCTTTCAGTCCTGTGAGCACACACGCACACACACACACACACATACACACACACACACACACACTGAGGAACCCAATACCGTGTGATTGTGGCAGCAGTATTTCAGCTGGGTGTTCTTGTGGAGTTGTTTTCCTTCTTCCAGGCACCTCTGACTAAGTCTGAAGTTTCACAGAGAACACATTCTTCTGCCAAAGTCAGAAATGATAAACCTAAAGCGCTTAGGGCTTCACTTGATACTCTTTCTTACAGCCGAGAAGAACAAGAACAAAAAGTCCCATTCAAACATGATTAAAACTTACTTACACGGCTGAGTTTTGGCATTTATTGCAATGTAATATGGCAATCATTACAATTTATCCTCAGTGTTTCTATTTTACAATTTACAAACTAGATTAAAAAAAAAGACCATAAATAAATGAAATGCTTCAAGTACCTAATTCTTAACATCAAACAAGAGACATATGCAGTAAACACAGATGGACAACATTCTAATCTAAATGTCTAATTCAACAGAAAAAGTCATACAGTTAAAAAAACCCACCATCATACAGTTTGTTAGTATGATCTTCCAAAGTGAAACTAGTAAGAGCTGGGGATGATACATTCTGTCTGGCTCCGCCCACTCTCTCTAGTAGCTTTGCATATTCAAAATATCCAAAGATAGCTGATTCCTTGACAAGGGAGATACCACCCACACGCACACACACACACACACACACACACACACCACGCACACACACGCACACACACACACACAAACAAATCCGCTTTTTTTTATTCAAGTCAAGCCCAAAGCAGCAAAAGAAAAAGTTGGAAGCCATTCTGACTTTGCACAGCCTTGACATGTCAGCCTTCAAAAAAACAGATAGTAAAAGAATGAAAAATAGAGATGGAGAAGGGAACGAGGCTCCAGCCCACGCCGTCAGTAGCCTCAGCTCTCTGTGTCCACTTCCAGACCACGGTTCGACAAAACTCCGCAGGACGGAGGTTAACAAAAGTGCTGCTTTTCTCTCTCTCACCTTTTCATTTTGTATTTGTTTTCTTCCACTTCTTGTATTTCCACTTTTTGAAAAGTCCCTCTAAAGTGCATGGATGAGGTAAATGGAATTCCTCTAAAAACAGGTTTGAATCCGTTCTCTGGCTCAGACTGGAACCATTTGTTCCTGTATGTGTTGCATTTGGGACAGCATTTCATGCTGCACACTAGCGATAATTATGTCCTGGTGTGACAGTGTGGTGATGCCGATCCTGTCCATCTCCCTGTGGGCACAGAGACAAAGATGTATGGTCAAACAGTCAAAGCCACAGCGAGCGGTACTAATAGAGGGATGTGCTGCTGAATAGAAACTCTCTCATTTCATTTATTAACTGTCTGTCAAATTCACAATACGCTGGCATAGAATCATATATATCTATTAGCCTTTCACTCCTGCTGTGATGCTCCAAGATGGATTCAATAGTAACATCATTGCAAAAAGCATGTAGATTTAGATTTCTTGCACATGATATGTTGAATAAAAACCTTCTTGTTTCTCAATTTGATACTGTTGAATTAAGGACCTCTAATGTTGTTGAATGGAGGCAATCTATTCTCGATTCTAAATCCTGCACTTCAAATGCCCTATCTGCACTGTGATTTTATTCTGTGATTTTCTTTTATTATCTTATTTTCTTTTATTATGTTTTTCCTGCACTTCAAATGCCCTGATTTTATTCTGTGATTTTCTGTGATTTTCTTGTATTTTATTATGTTTTTGTTCTACATGTTCTTCTTTTTAAATCTCTCACGTAAAGCACTTTGAATTGCCTCCGCGTATGAAAGGTGCTCTACAAATAAACTTGACTGATCGACGGATAAATCCCGCCGTGAAGTGAAGTGTGTTCCTGAGTGTAATTCTGTTCCCAGTAGGACGACTCACTGGTGCGTGAGGGCCAGTAGGCTGTCGAGGCTGGTGTATCCCGCCACCGCCAGGGTGTCTCTGTACCTCTCCATCCCGATGGCCTGCAGCCACTCACACACCGACCACCCCGGCACACACACGTCCGGTACCACCGACACACACACCGAACCCACGCCTGACTCCAGCACCGTGGCCGTGGGTCTGGAGATGGAGGAGACATCAGGAGACACTGAATTAGGAGTGTAACACAATGAGAATGTGTGTATATATATATGTGTGTGTGTGTGTGTGTGTTTCAGGCTATGTAACCGGATGTCATTGTGGGTGGATCGGTGTGTGTTAATCTCTCCAGTGTGTCTACACGTGTACCTGTCGCCTCCTGTCCTGCGTAGAGTCCCCGGGTTGCGGATGAGTTTATCCAGCATGTTGAGTATCTGGCTGAAGGTGGGTCTCTCTGCTCTCTCCCTCTCCCAGCAGTCCAACATGAGCTGGTGCAGCACCACGGGGCAGTCCATCGGAGCAGGCAGACGGTAGCCCTCTTCTATCGCTTTGATCACCTGCAGGAAGGTGATCAGGTGAGCGGAGGGGGGGGGGAGGGGTAGAGCGGTGATTGGTGTAAATGGGTCGGGTTCTGGTGTTTTCATGTTTTCATGAGGTCCAAAGGGAGCGAGTTCCTCCAAAACTGGTTCAAAACGGCTCACACCGAGCAGTAATCCCCATTCCCTTTTTAATGGCTTCTTAATAAGTGTATTTTTCAGTATGTGTGACTGGCAGCGTGCCCTAAAGAGCCCCCGCAGTGGGGGACGTTCACGCCATCTTCTTCCTGCTATTTATCAAACGGCGCAGCTGCCAAACATGCGGTCTCAGGATCCGATACATCAGGCGGAGGACAGCGCTCTGCTCGCTGCTCCATTTTTAAAAGCGCATGCTAGGTCTGTTCTCCCCCCGAGATCTTAGCCCCGCCCACTTGGGGGAGAGGACGGCACCTGCATCACGTGATTTATACCAGGGTTCCTCATTTGAGGTCTCCAGGAAGTCACAGGATGTAACTTTGGTTCTGGGTGTTTTTTGAGTGATTAACTGTTATTATACTTATTATTCTAGTTGATGTCTATGTCAGTGGTTGTCAGTCCTTTCAGGGGAGGATTCATTTGTTTAAGACATTCATTTTTTTATGTTTATATGAGCAAAAGTTCAAGCTACAGGTTAGCTCATGCAGCGGTGAGAGAGCGTGAGAGTTGGTCTGCGAGGCAAAGTCAAAGGGTAGAGTCGATATCGATTACTCACGTCCTGGTTATTCATGTCCCAGTAGGGTCTCTCTCCGTAAGAAACCACCTCCCACATGACGATCCCGTAACTCCATATGTCGCTGGCCGAGGTGAACTTCCTGTAGGCTATGGCCTCTGGAGCGGTCCACCTGATGGGGATCTTCCCTCCAGGAGAAAGGTACGTCCCAGTGGCCTCCTATAACATTAATAGATGTATTGCTTTGGGTAATGGCTCTTGCTCATTTCATTCATTCATTCATTCATGTAACAAGTATGCATTGTGTCTGTTTGGCTCTTTCATCTCCAAAATTTTGCGTTTTACTCGTAATTTTCAGAGTGGGTTTTGCACCTGTGATCATTTAACTTAAACTAGAAATATGATACTAGCACATAAAGGAAGGTGTCCATGTTAAATTCAAATAATAAAGAAGAAAACATTGCAGTTCTTTTCACAATAGCAGCAGATTACAGGTACAGGTATGTGGTGTGTGTACATCTGTGTGTGTCTTACCCTCGTAGTGTAGGCAGCCTCCGGGTCGTCCTCCAGAACGCGACTCAGGCCGAAGTCGGACACCTTACACACCAGGTTGCTGTTGACCAGGATGTTCCGCGCCGCCAGGTCTCGGTGAACGTAGCTCATGTCTGACAGGTACTTCATACCGGAGGCGATGCCGCGCAGCATCCCCACCAGCTGGATCACCGTGAACTGGCCGTCATGTTTCTGGAGAGACAGAGTTTAAATTAGAAAGACAGCAGACCACCTTAATGCGAACACACACAGCAGTTGTTACAGCTAGAAGCCGGTACAGACGTCTCAGTGTGTGTCTCTGCGTTGTATATGTGCTTGGGTACATTTTTCATACGTTGGGGAAAAAAATGGCAACTCAAAATGTGTTTTTTTGTTTGGTTCATAAAACAAACATGATAACCTGATGATGAAATGCAGCACATACCCTGAGGAAGGCGTCCAGGGATCCGTTTTCCATGTATTCTGTTATGATCATTAATGGTTTACCTGTTCAGATCAGGTAAGAAGAAAATTGAAGTCAGAAACATTTGGTACAATTTTCACCATATACATGACAGATATAAAGCTCTAATACTACTACTACTACTACTATTATTATTATTATTATTATTATTATTATTATCATTATTATTATTATTATTATCATTATCATCATTATTACATTATTATTATTATTATTATTATCATTATTATTATTACATTATTATTATTATCAATATTATTATTATTGATAATAATAATAATAATGTAACAATCATTATAACAATCATATAATACTCACATCTGGTGACCACGCCCTCCAGCCTGATGATGTTCGGGTGGTCAAACTGTCCCATGATGGACGCCTCGGACAGGAAGTCCCTCCTCTGCTTGTCGGAGTATCCCGCCTTCAGGCTCTTGATGGCCACGTAGATCTCCCTCTTCCCCTGGAGGCGCAGCCGGCCACTACACACCTCGCCAAACTCTCCTACACACACACACACATAGCACACAGCAATGTCACTGCCAAGTAAGCATGTGTGTGTGGGTTTGTGTTTGTGTGTGTGTGTATGTGTGTGTGTGTGTGTGTGTGTGTGTGTGTGCACTCGTACCAGGCTTACCCATGCCAATAACCCTCTCGATGTGAATGTTGCTAACATCAATCTCTTTAGCAAACTCGTGGATGGCCTGATCGGGGTCTTCGTAGGTGAACGGGTCCACGTAGATTTTAACCCCTGTCACGGAGGAGAGGCAGGAGAAGGAGAACGAGGAGGAAAAGGGGGAGGAGGAGGGATGGAAAGAAGAGCGGGGGGGGAGGGGGGGGGGAGCAGGGTGAGAAATACATTGCTCAGAGTATAATGGCTGCATATGCTATATAGGTGTTATGCCAACATGTGAATAGATGTATGTGCATTTGTGTGTGGAACAGTGTGTGTGTGAGAGAGAGAGAGAGAGAGTATCCCTCTGTCTGTCTGTCTCTTACCTACCTGGGTTAAGATGTTTCTCTTCCTCTGAGTCCTGCTTTGTTTTACTGTACTTACTCCTCCTGGGAGACAGAAGAGACGATAGAGATGTAGAAAACAGGAAACAGAGTTTGAGTGAGTCTATGAGAGCTTTTTTTTTTTCTACCTCTCACACTTTTTTTTGTCATTTTTGTTTTTTTTATAGTAAATTGACAGCATGGTGTATGTGTCACATTGTTTTTTTACATTAGTATTTTCCAGTAGTACTGCATATTCATTGGACTTTTCAGAATTTGCGGCAACACAAAGAGACGAGAATGAAAACAGAGAGCAACGGGTCGCAGAAAAGACAGCGAGGAAACAGATGAAAGCTTCTGAGGGAGAGAGGGAGGAGGGGCGATGCCTCAGGTAGCGCAAGATAAAAGGTATTTTCCATTAAACAAAGAAACTGTCAAACACCTTTGTGGGCGAGCAGGTGTGTGTGTGTGTGTGTGTGTGTGTGTGTGTGTGTGTGGACGCCAGCGGAAGCTGACACAAGAGCTGTGTTGTTGAAGAGACAGTAATGACAAGTCAGGGACAAAGGGATTATCACTGTCTCCACTCTAATCCCCTTTAAAAGCCCAAGGTAACACACACACACACGCACACATTATTTAGCCACACTATAGCACTGGAAGTGTGTGTGTGTGTGTGTGTGTGTGTGTGTGTATCACGGCAGCTTGGTCAAAGGCAGTGGGTAAAGGTAGAACGAGCACCTTCTACACATGTAGCTGTCATCAGCAATGTTGTGAGATGAGATGTCTTGGGCAAACTGATATACCAGGTGTGTGTGTGTGTGTGTGTGCGTGTGTGCGTACCTGCGGCTAATGATGAAGACAGCGGCGGAGATCAGCAGTAGGATGACAACCCCGCTGACAGACAGCAGTAGGAAGGCAGAATTAACTCCTTCTCCAATCAGAGGGAAGGGATCTAACAGGGCACAACGAGAACCAAGAAGTTACAGCTTTCGTCTCAAACCGGCTCAGATTACAGGCGTGACGACGTTGAGCAAAGCAGAGGAGTCGCACCTGAATTGGTGGAGAATTCGAACGGGGCGCTGAACTGTCCGTAGCCCGCCGCCGTGCGAGCGCGCACGTGAAAGATGTACACGGTGAGGGCGTTGAGACTGGTGACATCAGCACTCTGAGACAGCGTCCTCATGATGCGATAGGACCTCTCTCTCTGATCCTGATCAGACCGGGGGGGGGGGGGGGGGAGGGACAGACGGGGGCTCGTCAATGACCGCACACACACACATCTTCCTTATCAATGAGACACAAGCGCGCCGATATATATCGACGTTCCAGGCGTTAACTCCCTGAACTGCATTAACCCTGGGGGAGTAGTCTCACCTTTTCGTAGAACTTGACCTCGTACTCCAGGATGACCCCGTTGGGTCGGTTCGGCTGTTGCCACGACAACGACAAGCTGTGCCTGGTGACATCGGTGGCTTGGATGGACGTGACTGGAGAGGGAGCTGAGAGGGAGAGAGAGAGGTAGTAGGAGAGGGTCAATTAAAAAAAAAAAAAATCATCATAGCAAACCTTTATTTTGTAGTATGACCATTTTATGAAGCAGCTTAATAGCATCAATTCAGAGAGATTCCTGAGGAGCGTCTCTACAGGTTAACTAGGTAAGGAACCTGTCAGGGTATGTTTGCCAACAATCCCAGTGACCCACTGCTCATGAGAACCGACCTAAATCTCATTCCTCGCTATTCCACAGGGACCTCCACTCCCTCTCTCCGCTTACATCCCTCCACTTTCTATTCCTTTAGCGCTGTTTGTCCTCTTTCGGGGCCGATAATATGATACGAGGCCATATGGTGGATGTCTGCAGGTTGGGCTTGACACATCCCAGACACACGCTCGTGCAAGCGTGCACACGCAGCTATGTTATTTCCCCTGGGGCACCGGGAACCAAGCAGGTGTGCCTGTTTCTAAATGCCACCATAAAGACTTAATGCAATGACAGTGGAGATGTTGCAGCGAGCAGAAAAAAAAACACCCTCCGACATTAATGGAGAGCATGTGTGAGAAACGCAGCACTCCGCCTGACACGTTCGCAACTAAAATGAAACACATCATAAAGTTTGGCTGCCTTGTCAAACACTTCCATGATCAAATGTGCTGACACTTACGTGCACGCATGTACAGCAAATGAGCACACAACACCCGCCCCATGCAATGCTTGTTCATATCTCTGTTATGAACACTGCTCATAGGGCCTCGCTTCCTATGGAGTGAATAGCAGTGATTTGAGTTGAGGCCCCGAACCGGTGTCGTGTTACTGCTGCAGTCAACAATCTGACAAACATAATTATCACAGCACACACACACACACACACACACACACACACACACACACACACACACACACGCAAAACGCTCTTTCTCACCCGCTTGGTTGGTGGTGACGGTGACAGACGCGCTCTGCCCAGCCCCTGCGCCGCTGGCCTGGGAGACCCCGTTGTGCGCGTGGATGATGAAGGTGTAGTGCGTGTGGGCCTGCAGCTCGCTCACCACCACCCTGCCGGTGTTCAGGGCGGTGCGGCCGGGGGAGAAGAACACATCCGGGCCGCAGGGCAGGCAGAGCTGGGAGCCGGAGACGGAGCCGGAGCCGAGGCCCGGGAACTCGCTCTGGAAGACGTCGGATCCCACGATGCCCTGGTCCGACTGCATCCCCAGGCCGACGCGCTGAGCCTCGGGCGCCTGGGACAGGGTGTGATTCCTGAGCGGGGTTTTCCCCCCCGTCGGACTCTGGCTGCCCGGTCCGACAGATGAGACAGTCCAGGCTGTAGCTGGTGTCGGTTCGTCCCCCCAGCCGGCGGGGGGGGCTCCACTCCAGAACCACCGAGGTCTCGTTCACCACCGATATCAGCTGCTGCGGGGCCGATGGCGGCTCTGAGCAGGAGACAGGGAGGGGCAGATGCATAAATAAAACAAACCCAAAGTTTACATTGCATGCACCAGGAAAATGGGAAAGGGGGGGGGGGGGGGGGGGTGTTGCTGAGTTACTGGCAGGGGTTGAAATGTAGGCATCTGGCATCAGAATGAAAACCATACTGAGAGATGTTTTGATGGGTTGAATGTTTTCCTCTGTGGTATTTTTTTGTTTCTATGCACTCTGTGTGTGTGCATGTGTGTGTGTGTGTGTGTGTGTGTGTGTGTGTTTTCAATTTTCCCAGGCCAAGAAAACCATGTGCTGTATATAGGCATAATTAAGTTTACGACATACAGACCGAGGTCTCAGTCTGTCACACAGAAACTACTCAGAGACTTAGAGAGAGAGGAGAGAGAGAGGGGAAGAGAGAGAGAGAGGGAGGACATTAATTCACTTCTCAATGTCTTTAGTTATCACGCCCAGACAGGACGTAGATGGTGGCTTAGTCATAAGTAATGGGATCAGAAATAACAGGGGTGGCATTGAGACAAGTCTGCCTCTCCCTCTGTTTGGAAGAGATAGAATGAGTATGCTTTTATTTGTGAACAATGCACGGATGCATTGTCTATGTCCTCACTCAAGTGTGTGTGTGTGTGTGTGTGTGTGTGTGTGTGTGTGTGCGTGCTCTCACGTGTGCAGGCCATGGAGGCAGGGTCGGTGTCAGCGCGGAGGTATCCAGAGTGGCAGCTACAGACGGTCGCCCCCTCCCTGACCGAGTGGCTGTGCAGGGGACACTTGGAGCATCCTCCCGCTGAAGACTGGGCCTTGTAGAAACCTACGGCACAGGCTGCAGAGAGAGAGAGAGAGAGAGAGAGAGAGAGAGAGAGAGAGAGAGAGAGAGAGAGAAGGGGAATTTCACTTTTTGACTTCTGTTGCACTTAAATGCCTTAAATGAAACATCTTGCAATACGACGTGACAACTCAAAAGTAACACCTTAAAACTCACCAACTTTGTCCCAAACCCACATGCACACCAATGCACCCTCACCAAACACACACACACACACACACACACACACACACACACCAATAACAACACTAGCACTGAATATATCAAACTCCACAGTGCCAGCAGCCCACACAAGTATAATTGACATTTAAATACACGGAGGAGAGAAAGAGAGCGAGAGGTAGAGCGAGGTAGAGCGAGGTAGAGAGAGATAGAGAGAGGTAGAGAGAGGTAGAGAGAGGTAGAGAGAGATAGAGAGAGGTAGAGAGAGGTAGAGAGAGATACAGTAGGGTAGTATCCTTGTGTACTGAGAAACAAGTAGGAGGGAATTCGTACATAGATTGAGTGACAATACAATAAATGAGTGCATAATTACAGCGCAGACATGCACTGGCAAAGCGTGGGTGGCGAGAGCACTTTTCCTCTCTAATATCAAAAGGAAATCCTTCATTTGTTTCCACGGCGATCATTTTCTCATCACCTTTTTTTTCATGATCACACTCTATTCATTCCCCTTCCTCAACCCCACCATCTTTCCCCCACTCCTCTCCTTCTTTATCCCTTTCACTCTTTCCCCCGTTTCCAAGGGAGATGAAGACATCCCGGTGGGAGTGGGTTGGAATGCGGGAATGATGTGTGTGTGTGTGTGCATGCATGTGTGTGTGTGTGTGTGTGTCAGAATGCTTTATGACACCCTCATCAGTAGATGAGAGGGAGGAAGTCTCCTCTGTAATCTACTCACACCAACCATCCTGCTCCATCTGCGCGAGAGCCTCCATAGATTTGCTCTTTCACACACTCGTTCCCTCCCCATTACCCTCCCTTTGACATTTTCCACAACCTCCTCTCTCTCTCTCTCTCTCTCTCTCGCGCTCTCCCCACGCACTTCCTCCTCGACCTCCACTTATCTCTCTTTGTCTGTCTGGTATCGCTCTCTCTCTCTCCATCTCCGTCTATCCCCGCTCCTTCCAAGTGTCGCAAGAATGCTTTGAAGCCGGTTGGCGGCTTTTATACAGCTCTGTATCGATACCAATTGAAATGAGATGGCACGGGACCACACACACGCACACACACACATACACGCACACACACACACACACACACAGAGAGTCACAAGCACCATCTAAACAGTAAATTGATAAACAGAATTACAGCTGATATGAGCGACTTTCATCTGTTCTTGGTATGTAGGTGTCAGCTGATAAAAGCCTGTGTGAGATAAAATGCAATACTGCCATACTCCTGGATTGCGCCACACTTCAAGAAGTAAGTAAGTAAGTAAGTAAGTAAGTAAGTAAGTAAGTAAGTAAGTAAGTAAGTAAGTAAGTAAGTAAGTAAGTAAGTAAGCCAGTCATGGATGAGGATGAGGCAATACAGGGAATGGATCAGAGAGAGACAGAGGGAGAGAACAGAGACTGAAAATCATTGCATGTGACCTGCTGAGGACTCCTTTTAACAGGATAGGGTTAATTATAGGGCTTACATGACTGTGCCAGGGGGGTAACCCACACACACACACACACACACACACACACACACACACACACACACACACAGACACAATGGTCAGAGCTGCCTTTGTCCCGGTCGCACACAATCCTCTATCCTGCAACCCGGGGAGGACAGAATGAGGAAGGGAAGAGAAAGAGAAAGGCGAGAGACGGGAATGTTTGAAGCCATAAACTTCCTCCAGCTCCCTCTCATGTCTCTATTCTCTCCGTCCTCTGTAGCCTTTTGTCTCTGCAGCGCCGGGTTTGGAGGGGGAGCGAGCGCTGACCTGGAATAAGAGCTCATGAGGGTATCATTAACCCGACATTAACCCCACGCCACCGAGGGCTATGCGGACCCTAAACTCTAAACAGATCCCTGGTGGACTGGGAGGGCTCTGGATATCGAAAAGCACACGCATGCAAAACACTGATGCGTGTGCAAGTGCAAGTGTGTGTGTGTGTGCCAGTGTGTGTGTGTGTGTGTGCCAGTGTATAACCACTAAGTTGTTGACTATTCACATCCTGCCTGTGTGCGGGAGAATCCGGAGGAGTGAATACACAGTAATCAGCTGTTCGGCTGCTTGAGACAAGCGAGAGAAAGCGCGAGAGAGAGAGAGAGTAAGAGATGGAGAGGGGCTGACAGGGAGATAGACACAGCGGGAGTGAGAGAGAGAGAGAGAGAGAGAGAGAGAATGAATGAGAAGAACCAGGAGATAAAGAGGGGAAAGGCAGGGAGGAGAGAAACAGAGGGAAAGACAAAGCCAGCGAGGGGAAGGTGCCCTTTGATTAGGATCAGCGTCGTCCTCGCCGGCATATGCATTCTCCCGCTACCTCGAAATGCAAATGCGGCTCATTGCAAATCCAACTACAAAAAGCCTCATCGGCATACTGCACGTGCGTGTGAGCGTGTGAGCGTGTGTGTGTGTGTGTGTGTGCTTGCGCGTTGTCCTTGACCCCCACCGTGTTATCTGTCATCATCCCCTTGTTTCTTCCCAGCAGAGGGGGTGTGGATGAAGGAAGTAACCCCCCTGACCGCTCCAGTCTGACACCTGTCTCCGTGATGGATGGAGGGAGGGACGGAGTGATGGATGGACGGACAGATTGATAGACTAGTCACTCCAGAAGAAGGGGGTGGGGGGGGGGGGGGTCATGTCCTCCTAATTAAAACCAAAGCAACGCTGTGGCAAAGAGGCGGCGCCCTGTCATCTCGGTGTTTTCTCTCTCTCTGCGTCTCTTTTGAAGGGATAGCCCGCCGCAAAAATCAAAGCGGGCGTTTCCAGGTAGCTTGGCGTATCGGTATTGTATTAGATAACGTGTGTGTGTGTGTGTGTGTGTGTGTGTGTGTGTGTGTGTGCGCTAGCAACTCAGATTGAGCGTGTGCCCAAAAACCTTAGGAATGTGCTCTGAGGGAGCTACCACTTTAAGTTTGTCTAAATTTAACTGCTCACAAAAACACCCTCACTAAGCGGTGGTTAGGGGAGAGATGTGTGTGTGTGTGTGTGTGTGTGGATCTCTGTGTGTGTGTGTGTGTGTGCCCAAAGCCAAACAGTGAGGACATTAGCATGTGAAAGGAGCTTTACAACAATACCCCCCCCCACCCACCCACCCCCACCCTACTGACCGGGCAGAACAGGGAGAAGCGTTGGAGAAGAGAAAGGGGGGATAATGAGAGCAAGACAGAGAGAGAGAGAGAGAGAGAGAGAGCAGAGCTTGTTCCAGTGCCAGATTGCTGCAGAAAGCCTGGTGGAGCTGGCAAACGCTCCCCACATCAAGAACAACCTGGGAGAGGGAGACAATAGCACACATGCACGCACACACACACACACACACACACACACGCACACACTGAATGTGATGGTGGAATGCAAATCCCGCCCCACCTGAAGTTTGGCTTGGTTCAAACAATCAGTCGTGCCGTTCCAATGTCTCCCTGCATTGTCACCTGCCATCGATGCACACACACACACACACACACACACACGCACACACACACACACACACACACACGCACGCACGCACACACACACACCTCCCCCTGCCCTGCCATGCTCTTCTCTAGGCATTCCTGGGCAGCCCTCCAAATTGTGAGAATATGGGGCTTACAGTCCTCTGTGAGACACACACACACACACACACACACACACACACACACACACATACAGTACGTGCACACGCATATACACTCATGGACACAAAGACCAGCACTACATGTCCAGAGTCCAGAAATGTGATGCAATAATTAGAAGGACTGAATGCAGCGATTACGCACTCTTTCTCTCATCGTCGCTCTCATTCATCCTCTCTGCCTCTCATCTCTCTCTCTCTATCTCGCGCCGTTCCTGTTTTCCCCCTTTATCTCTCTCTCTCTCTCTCTCTCTCTCTCTCTCTCTCTGTCCCTCTTGCCCAAAAGCTTTCTGCTGTTGATGAGACACTGCAGGTGCGGAGGAAGGAAGTGCAACCATGAAATCTCTCTGGACGCAGAGAACACAGAAACATGCGTGAACAAAACAAACACACACTCACACACACACACACACACCACTCACACTCACACACACACACACACACACACACACACACACACACACATTCCAATTCTCCCAGGCAGCGAGTAGAATTGAGCAGAATCCGACGATGGAGAAAGGAGGCCAGCGGAGAGACGCTGGGACAAAAAGCAGAGGGCTCCTCTTTCATCGGGCTTCTCCACCCGTTCACATTTCAAATTCTCTCTGTTGTCTCTTCGCTCCTCGTCTCTCTCTCCTCCCTCGTTTCCGATCCTCCCAGCCGGATCGCAGCTGTCAAACTTTTGACGTCTTCATCCACCTCGGTCGCGACCCCCTGCACTCTACGGCTTAACTCTATGTGTATGTGCGCTTGTGTGTGCGTAGCTGTCAGTCAGAGATTTTGACATCTTCATCAGGCTCAGTCATGACCTAGGTCTTAACCGGGGGTTTAGAATGAGGGGGGCGTCTCTCTTGTGTCCCTCCACTCATCCCCCTTTGCACCCGGTGATGAACCCCCCCAGAGGGGAGGGGGCGAGTCTGTATTGATGCCTTCTGCTGTCAATGGCCTTCTCTCAGACCCCTTCTTGCTCATTCACAAACTAATCCCCTCTTCCTCTCCTGAGCTTCCCTCGTCTTCCACCTCCTCATCACTTCAGCTTTTCACATTTACGTTCAATTCAATTCAATTCAATTCAATTTAACTGAAATGTGCTTTATTGGCACAGAAAATGCATTTACAAATTATTATTATGATTATGATTATTATTATAATATATAAATATATAATATAATATATAATATATCTAACTAAGAAGACAGATATGAATAAATATGAATGCAAAACGATGCGTTCATGAACTCAAATTAACAGTTGTCAATTGAATTTTATTCTCCACTGGCTGTTATTCGTTTTGCTTATTTTCTACTGCATTTTGACATTTCAGCAGGCAGCTGTGGTGATTAATGGGTTGTGCTCTTGTTTTTGAATTCTTAATATATTTGTGTAATCTTTAAGAGGGCATTTTTTTTCTCTTAAAATGTGGGGCACGAGGTGAGGCAGAGTAATCCTGTTACCACCTCATGTGTAGTAGGAACCTGCCCTCCCTAGAAAGCCCAGTTAGTCTGTTTGTCCTGTCCCCAGTGAGTCTTCCTCTCTGTGTGTGTGTGTGTGTGTGTGTGTGTGTGTGTGTGTGTGTGTGTGTGTGTGTGTGTGTGTGTGTGTGTGGCATGCAGACAGAAGATGTAGAAACCTTTTGACCTTGACAGGAGGAGACGGGCCCCTCTATCTCTAAATCTCCTCTCGTATCTATCTGCATTTTCTCTCACCCTCTCTCTCTCGGTGTATTTCTCTCCATTCTCCCCCCCCCCCTCCCCCCTCTCTCTCTCTCTCTCTCTCTCTCTCTCTGCAACGGCATAAGAATTGCTAAGTTAAAAGTCGGCGTACGGCGGGAGAAGCGCTACGGCACCTATCCAACACTGCAGAGGGTCAGAGTTTTCGCTGAGTAGCATTCAGTATTCATCCGGACCCGTGATGGATTTCCACTGAGGCAGCTGAGCCCGGCCAAGAGCCTGACAGGCAGAGAGAGCCGAGCGGCACGTAGATAGATGGCACTTCACATCTGTTGAGGGTTCGGCCGAGTCAAGGGTCTCTCTTAAATCTAGCTGAGGAGTAACATCTTTCAGACCTCAGGCACCACCCCGAAAAGAAAAAAAAAACCCTCCTCCTTTTCAGACAGAAGGAATGAGGGTGAGGGAGGGTGGGTGGGTGGTGGTGGCATGGCTACACCGCTTATGCTGTTGCAGAGAAGCAGACAAACATGATTTCTCTGTATCACCGACTGGCACCAGCTCTTCTCTGGATCCCTCTCTCACTCTTTCTCTCAATCTCTCCTCTTCTCTCGCTGAATTATGACCCTGTTTGTTATACAATTAGCCTTCTGGGATAGGCTTCATAAATAAAAGTGAGGGGGCAGAGCAGTACAATCTCTCTCTCTCTCTTTCTGTGTGTGTGTGTGTGTGTGTGCGTGCGTACATGTGTGTGTGTGTGTTACGTATGTGATTGAATAGGGGGAGTGACGCCATGTTGTAAAACTGTCTCCACCAAGTCTGTTGTCCCCTTGTTCGCCTCGCTTTCTCTCTCTCTCTCTCTCTTCCCTCGCACGCACACACACACACCCACACACACACATACCCACACAATCACACTTGTAATCTTCAAGACCACAACAGTTGCGTCCGAACTTTAACACGTCATACACACCACATGTATGTCAGTGGGAGCTGTGAACAGCTTGCACATTCGCTACCTTAAAGTTCAGATCAGACTTGTAAGTGATGGAAGGACACGCTCGTCCAGATGGCTGTTGTTAATGTTGTCACACCACATACTGGGACCCGGGACTCTCCACTGATACCACAAACACTGTACCAAATGTCTTTTCCCTTCTGATACGATTCCGAGTATCCAACAAATACTGTTTTCTGTAATCTGCGATATTTCCAGATGACAAGTAACACGTATTGTAACGTAACGACCGTCGCTGCACTTTGCACACCGTGATTATACTCAACACACGGAACTGTTACGACAATATACGCTTACCTTTACACGCTCCGCCCTTCTCTTCGTATCCCGGGTTACAGAGGCATCCGCCGATAGGAACCAGCCACTCCCCGTCAGCGCCGCAGTACATCTTCGGCTCCTCCCTCTCCACCGATTGGTTGACGCAGGACCCCCTGACCTCCACTAGAGAGGAAGTGTCGGCCCCGGTGACGGTGTCCGGGAAGGTCGCCAGGTTGCGGACGGTGAGGGGGCAGGTTTTGTAGAAGACCCTCACGGAGACCAGGGCGATGCAGGCGCCCACGTCCTGGAAGGCCAGGTAGAAGCCCTTCCGGGTCGTGACCTTCACGTCGCGCACCTCGGTGTTCAGCTTCATGATGCGGTCTCCGACGTCCACCTGGGTGGAGAGAGAATGGGAGTTGTGCGGCAATAGATTTATGAAAAGTGCAGCGCATATTCAGTAACCGATCGCAAGCGTGCGCGAGCGCAAGGAGGGTTAGGAGTTAGAGCAGAAGTGCCCTGATGACATTCCTGTGATCATCTGAGTGGGAAGTGCTGAGAAAGTAAATATAAATAAGAGCTAGAAAAGATTTGTAGATAAACATATCGGAGAAGAAGATATGATGATGAGAGGGTGACCTGACAATCACAATGCATTGTGGGAAAGATGCCCTCCTGAAGTCTACATAGTTGTTGACTATGCCCTCGGACCTCGAAGGGTCAATCTCAGAAACTTCAACCGAGTAATGAAACGGGACCTTAGACTTTGTTGTTTATTGCTACCTGAGTGAAGCTCTCGTCTGCAGCCACAGTGTCCACCTTGATGAAGCTGCTCTCTTTGATGTAGCTCTCTCTGTCATCGTTGGACTCGTGGTAGTACAGATTGAACGTCTCCTGGAAGGGAAAAGGGAAAAGAGAGACCGAAGCCTCTTTCAGACATACACCTCAGGACAGGTCCGCACTTCCACACACATGCGTCTCGGATGCGTTCACAACAACAGAAAATACTCCGGTTAGTTTAGGGGAAAGGGGCGGGGCCTGGGTAGAGCGTGCATGGAGACAGGACATGACGCAAAAAGTACCAGCCAGTCGCATGATGAATCAACACGTCCACTCGCTGGTAGAGAATACTCATGAGAATCTTCTGCTCCGGTCACACTTGGTAAATAAATAAAACGTATTTCAGACTAGGGTGCTGGGTGGGTAAAGTCCGTTTCATTTCCAGACCAACTGATTCGGACATTTGCGTTCACACATACAACCCCTCCGATGTAACGTCTAGATACGTTTCACTGCATGTGTGAAAGCAGATTGAGTCACCTACTGATCATCTGATGGTGATCAATCAATTCTCAGAACACAAAGGGAGATTTGAGCCCTAATAACCAGCGCCAGTAATAAAGCCACCTTGGGGAGAACAGGACACTCCCTCCACTGAGACAATGAATTATTATTAGCAAAAAAAAGTTAACATTTTTGGTCATGGCAAATAAACTTTTATCACAACTCTTTGTTGTCATCCAAACTTTCCCAACTGTCCCTCCTGTACACAGACCATAAAAAGACTGGAAGTACTTGACATACTTTCTAATGAGCGTGTGCATGAGGTTTCTGCAGTACCTTGCATGTTCCAGTGACCCCTGGCAGGCTATTACAGTCTCTCAGGGTGAACTTGACTTCGACGTAGACACGCTGAGCTCCGGACCGAGGGATCCAGTCTGTCCTCAGCCAGTTGTTCTGACTGGGCTCGAGGACGTTACACACCTGGTATGTCCTGATAGGGATGTTCTTCTCATCCATGATGCTCACCTCCTCCCACTGGGAATGCACACACACACAACAGGGACACACACACATGTTTGTATTACTATACTTGTGAGTACCTTCATTTATTCCCTAACCCCTAACTCACCACTACTGAGTTACATAAACCTAAACCCTAACTGTGAAATTCCCCCTAAAAGATGTGAGGAACCGTAGAGGATTTTCATCATCTCTGTCCTCATGAGTTAGAAATACATGAACAAACACACACACACACACACACACACAGATACATGGCATAGACAAACAGGCAGGCACGCACATAGACACCGATATACACATACTGCTTTTTTGACAGTTTGATTGAACTATACACCCATGTTTTCTCCTATAAGGTTTTCATAGAGGCCTTCTGTAAATGTGTTATTTGTCATGATTGATTGATAATCGATTGCGTCATAAATTTGAGTCTATCAGACTGACCTCGCTAGGCCCGTAAAATCATTTGAGGCTTGGTTGCGATAAGGAGCTGTATAAATAAACCTCACGTGACGAGCACATGCACACATATACAGACCCAGCACAAGCAGAAACTCAAGACTGCTGCGGTGGAGGCGTTTTTCACATTCAGAGTGGCCACTTGGAAAAACGCACATTCATTCACCCATCAATATTCTGCACCGGACAGTGGTTCAGATTTGTTGCCACTCCAAGGTTTTCCAGCACATCTCTATACATGTGAAGCAGGGCCCAACCTTCACTGCACCATCCATCTCAGTAGAGCTGACTTTAGGCCTTGTACCGTGACCCTTCAAATGACCACCGAGGCCTCCTAGATCCAAATTGGCTTTTTATTGCCTCTGAATAATAATCTGCCCTCTCCCTAATGTCCCTGAATGTCCCGTGTCGAAAGCGAGAAAAAGAGACAGAGAGAGTCAGAGAACGAATGTCTGTGTATGTGTGTGTGTTTATGCAAGTAAAGCACGAGCATGTCAATGAGCCCGTACACATTGGCATGCCTTTGTGTGTGCTTGTGTGCTTGTGTGTGTGCGTGCGTGTGCGTGTGTATGTGTGTATTGAGGAAGAGCGTTCTAAAGAAGCTGTCATGGGGTATGATGCCTTCTTTTCAAGTCTCCTTTGGAGTCTTTGTCAGCAGACAGAAATCACAGCTGTCAGAGGAAAAAAGCGGTGCACTTGCCCCAACCATGCAGAGATGGTGTTTCTGTGTGTGTATGTTTGTGTGTGTGTGTGTGTGTGTGTGTGTGTGTGTGTGTGTGTGTGCCCATGCAGTTAAAGGATGCAGTGGGGGGGGGGGGTTGCCTGTAATGAAAAGCTCAGTGCGTGCAGACCAGGACCCTGTCAATCAAGCGGCATGTGAGAGAATGAGAGCATGGTGACTGGAGAGAGAGGAGTCAAGTTCACCAATAACTCTTAAACCAACAAAGAGGTGAGAGAGATAAAAAAAAAAAAAAGGGAGCAAAAAGGGAAGACGGAGAGAGAGAGACCACGTATAGATGGCACATCACAATGTACACGCAATGACACAGCACAAGATAAGAAAGATAGCGAGAGGAAAGAATGTATTTCCAAACTATTGCACCAGGATTTATTCAAGCAAATACATGCTAGGAAAAAATTCCTTTAAAAAAATCAACACCCACCACCAAGCTGGTTTATACCTTTGCGTGTGCCAAACATAAAGCCAGCAATCTCATAATAGCACTTCAGCTTGGTGAACAACAGCTCATTTCAAAATCTGTGAGATGATTATTTACAACCAGAACAGGCTCCAGATCAAGTGTATGTGCGTGTTTGTGTGTGTGTGTGTGTGTGTGTGTGTGTGTGTGTGTGTGCATGTGTGTGCGCGTGTGTGTATGTGTGTGTGAGAGAGTTCAAAAGAGAGAACAGGTTGTAAACAGTGTGTGTGTGTGTGTGTGTGTGTGTGTGTGTGTGTGTGTAGGAGCTCTCACTCACCCCTCCTTCTGAGGGACTGGCTGCCCATTTCAGCTCTCCAGGCACTGTCCTGGTATCCAGCAGGGTCACTAAAACACACGCATACACACACACACACACACACACACACACACACACACACACACACTTAAGTGAAAACAGACCATAGTACTCTAATATAACCTCCATTTATAATCCTTAAACAGTGTGAATACAGTTACAATTATTGTGGTCCTTGAAAGCATAAGCACTCATGACAAAATAAATGAGCAGCATTAAGGTTGGGATACTTTCATTGACTGACATTGAATGCTCAGGAAACACAGTCTACTCCCCGTTGGATTTAATAGCTAAAGACAGCGGGGTGGTTTAATAGAAATGGCCTATTATATTCAACTTTCCGACAATAACCTTGTTCGCATTTAAAGACTTAAAAAAATGTAAGTTAAACAAATTTTGAATAAAAAACATTTTTTATTCACTGCAACAACCAGCCCTGATGTTGAGATATTAAACACACAAAGGTTTTCCTGACAGCGCTGGGGAGAGAGAGCCCATCCAGCTGGATTCCCATGGGGCCACAGGGCAACCAATCTGGGCTACCGCTCTACAAACCAGAAGAAAAAACCACGGCAGTGCCATTTTTCCTAATTCTAACTTTTTGTTGTTCAGTGTGAGCAATTCTTTGGATGCATTTCGCAAAAAAAAACAAAAAAACAACTGCCCTGCTCTTCCCTATCGTCCTAGGACGCGCATACGCAGCGATGTGTCTCGTAACGTTAAAGAGTGGGAACCCGAATTTGCCACAGACGCCCCTGCATTCCCCCCTTTACCTTCATTCGGTGGGTAAATCCTCGTCCGGGAACTTGAAACGAGAGTTATTATCCAGATAAACGCGGAAAATATTCGCCATAATTGTGCAGCCATTTGTGCCGTGTGGAAGCGTGCGTGTTCCCCGTTGGCTCTGCGCGCTGGCTGAAGCGGCTCCATCCCGGTGGGAAAAGTGTGTGTGAATGAAGCGCGAGTGTGTGAACGCGAGTTGGATGCAGCGGACACTGGGGCGGTCTCTCGCGCTCGGATGCTCCCCTAATGATAAATGAAACGACTGAGACCGAAACGACATACATCGGTCTACACCGGCAACACGTCGCTGTACCTGGTCTCACGTTTTTGGTTTATAGTCTCGGGCTTTCTCGGGGGAATTCATAAACATTTTCACGCGAAGGCCTCTCAAATACACACATCGAAAGTGGACCCTCGTTTACTAGGATCTGTTTCACGAGGGGCCACTCATCTCAGAACATTTTTGTTGCTGGATATGATTTTGGTACAGAGCTGGTTCATACTATAGGTAGGGAGAGAACAGCAGGTGATGCCTCAACATTCTCACACTGAACTCACTTCAAATGAAAGAAATATTAGTGAAATTATTTTTTCCCCCGGGGAGACCCCTGGCACCTTCTCTGGGCCTTCTGTGGGTCCCTGAACCCCACTTTGGAAACCACCGGTCCAATGTAAATACTCGAGGATCCATGATTTCAGTGGTTTATGTGTGACATTTAGAAGTGACAGCACCATGTGACGGGCAGGTTGGTGACACCGTCCTGGCATGCTACAGTATCACATTCATGAGATCAGTAGTTTGGTTACAGCTTATGAAATCCAAAAAGTGTCAAGAGTGGATGGTATAGGCAAGTTATGATAAGGAAGAATCACAGGATTCATTTACTTGGTTGTATGAAGAACACTGTGAGTGTGACTACAGCGCCACCTAGTGATGTTTATTAGGGAAAGCAAGAGAAAAAACAAATCTGTGCTCAGATGTTTCCCAGTTTGCTCAAGAATACTTTTCAGGCTTATAAACTAAGAATGAGGAACTTCTCTCCAGTCTACAGTCTTTTCCAAACCAATTTTCCTGTGAGATCTCCATCCATAAACCTTCATCCTCCATTTATTTCACATTTACTTCACATATTCAGACGTGTTCAGACCTGTGAACGCCATGGGCACGGGCATAAGCAAGGACAAGTAACAGGAAGCAAGTGTTGTGGTTCATCCTTTAATACTCAATAAGGCTGTACAGCAAGGAGAAAACCAGGATGGAGCAGGACCACGCATGCCCTGCTGTAGAAGTGCAGTGGAGCGAACAAAGGAAAGGTTCATGACCTGTCCTCCTACACCTTCCCTCTCTCAAAGACTGTGGCGAACAATCACACTCAGTGGATGCCTGCAGAAGTCAATACTTTCATTAGCAGTGATCCAGCAGGGTTTTCTCCCCCATCTGCTGTGTGTTGTGTAAAGAGATGTGGTCCTACTGGTTTAGTCCTTGGTTTATGTGTCCAAAGGTAGCCAGGAAGTCCTCTGCTCATGCTGCTCTGTGTTGAAACAGACCAAGCGAGGAGCTCTGAATAGTGTGTGTTCGGTGTACTCTGTTGTGTTAGGCCTTTAGGCTGGTTTGGGGCGGAGCATTTCAAGTAGGGGAGACTGTATGTTCTTGTGTGCGTGTGCGTGTGCACGTGTGTTCGTTTGCACGTATGTGCTTGTGTCGGTTCCTCCGTTTTCAGTCGGTCTCCATCTCGCTTTGTGTCTTCGCTGTTGCTACGCCGCAACCATCTCGATCCCCTGTAAGGCGCCATAATGGACCCAGGAAGAGCATCTGGCGCTTTGAGACGCCAAAGCGATCTCCCTACTTCGACCTGCCACTCACCCCCCCCGTCCACCATAATACCACGTTCACGTCTCATTCTCCTCCGATCCCACGACAGACTGCGCAATCACAAAGGCCCAATTAGCCAAGAAGGGATCACGATTTCGCCCGGGGGCCCGTGGACCAATCGTATGGAGCGCCGGACGGCGAGGGCCTATGGGGCGGCGGCGCAGGTGGGCGGGACATGGCCGCGGGGCGGAGGTGACACAGTGACACGGGCGGAGAACGGCCCGTTGTTTCTGGCCATTTGTGTCAGAGGAGTTTTGATTGATGACCGTCGGGATGTTTTTTTCCCATTCTCCCCTGAGATTCCCAGCTCTCCGGAGGGGGTTTCCACAACGGACGCCCAGCCTCGGACCCCCAGTATAAGTTTGGCCCCTACACACAAACAGAAAGACACACACACACACACACACACACACACACAAGCGCGCGCACACACACACACACACACACACACACACACTTTGTTTCATTTGGGGCCCCAGATGGCTGCTGCCCACACATCTGTATTGTGAAGCACTATATATAGGCCCCTTAGTGTGTGTGTGTGTGTGTGTGTGTGTGTATTCCTGTACGTATGCATGTGCACCTGCATGCACACACGTGTGTGTAAGTGTAGCATAGATAAAGCGAGTGGAAAGGACAGGGAGAAATTGAACAAAGCACATATAAAATAGCCGAATGCAAATGTGTGTGTGTGTCTGTGTGTGTGTGTGTGTGTGTGTGTGTGTGTGTGTGTGTGTGTGTGTGTGCGTCAAGAGAAAAGCCCGAGGGATGTGAGGTGTGTGGGTGGCGGAGAGAGAGAGATGAACAAAGGAAACGGAGAAGAGAGACGGGGAGCAGCGCGTTGCCAGTGAGGATGTGATTGTGTGGGTGGCTGGTGGGGGGCTGGTGGGTGTTCAAACAGGATCTTCCCTCAAAGTCTCACTAAGATTCTCCTGGAGCGAAGCAGGATTTCATCTGGCTTGGAGTCACGCAGAGTGCTGGCACCGTAGCGGGACCCAGAACAAGTTAACGTTACAGTGCTGCAGTTTGGTGTTCTCCGGTTGTATGACACACAGTGGTCCGATCGGTGTGTGTGTGTGTGTGTGTGTGTGTGTGTGTGTGTGTGTGTGTGTGTGGCTGGACTCCTCGGGGTCGACCGAGCGTCATTATCATGTCAGCAGCGTTTCGTTAGTACCCGGTCCTCTGCATAACAGCTGCTAGTCTGGCGAGGAACTCGGCCACACACGTGCACGTGCGCCGTCATTTTGCACGCGTGCACGTCTCTCTGCGTGTCTATGTGGATGTGGCCTCTGTGTGTGTGTGTGTGTGTGTGTGTACGGACGCGTGTGTTCAGTATCAACAAAGCAAGTGGAGAACAGAAGGTTTCATCAAAAACAGGAGGCACCCAAAGTGTGTGTGTGTGTGTGTGTGTGTGTGTGTGTGTGTGTGTGTGCGTGCCGTTCATCGTGCGCTCGCTTTGATGCCTGAAGAAATAACCGTCAGCCTCTTAGTTCAGAGTGTATATGTGTGTGCACACTGTGTGTGTGTGTGTGTGTGTGTGTGTGTGCATCTGTGATTGCATAAACATGGTGTCACAGTGATGAGATGTTCCCTCCATCCATCTGTTCTGCTGGCATTTACATCTTCAGAGGGCTACAATAGAGGAGACAGAGAGAGAGAGAGAGAGAGAGAGAGAGAGAGAGAGAGATAAAGACAGAGATGAGGAGAAGAGATTCCCAGAGCGTCTTGGTTCTGTCTGTCAGTCTCTCGAGCAACAACACACTCCGAGGTCACCCGCTGACCCCCGAGGCTCCATCCTGCCTTCAGCTTTTGAACATGCGCGAGTGTTTGTAAGTGTCTGTGAGTGTCTGTGTGAGAGAGAAGCCGCGGTGTGTGTGTGTGTGTGTTCCTGTCCATGTGCGTATGTGTTTCTGAGTGTGCCTCCTTAGATGTGTGTGTGTGTGTGTGTGTGTGTGAGAGAGAGAGAGAGATCTCCACTTGCCCCATCCCTCCTTATCTCCCCGTCCCCGCGGAGAGCCCACGCTGCTTCTCCCTTCAGCGATGTGACCCGGCAGTGATACCGCGCGACCCCGTCTCCACAGACCCAGATAACAGACCACCCTAAAAATACTCCTCTCTCTCTCTCTCTCTCTCTCTCTCTCTCTCTCTCTCTTACCACCCTCCGCTCCTCTCCTCTGTTCTCCTCACCTCTTGCTCGCTCTATCCTCCCGGGGGGGTCTCCGTGGCTCGGAGTTAGCTCTGCCGGTCCATAATATACCCCTGGGCGTCGCTTAATGTCGGAGAGGTCTTTTTCTTCTATATTTTACTCCCCTCTCCTCCTCCTCCTCCTCCTCGCTCTTCGTCTTCTTCTCTCGGAGGCCGCGGATGTAACAATGTCAGCCGAACAGCAGAAGTGCAACTCAAGACTCGTTATATCACAAGTTGTCTTATCATTTTTTTCACAATAATTCCCCATCCTCTCCCGCAGCTACTTCAATCACCCACTCTCTCTGGACAAATAGGGCAGATGGGATGTGGGCGAGGACAGAATCTGCCGGGCTCACATAATTATATATCAAGTAATAATCCTCCTAACTTCTCAATAAAGTATTGGAGAACGCTTTTGTTTTTAGTGCCTCATGGGTTTGACAGTTTTGAACAATGCTAATTGTGATAAACGAGGCATTCTTTGTAGCGCGCGAGAGCTTTTCATCTGTCTGTTGCCTCCCTCTCCCTCTCTCTCTCTCTCTCTCGCTTCCTCCTCCACTGACAAAGCCACTGTCTGTAGTTTTCGATTTTTTATTTTTTTTATTTTTTATTTTTATTATTCCAAGCGCTTGTGCCACATTTGTCACGCTGTCTTTTTTATCTGCGTGTGTTCGTGTGTGTGTGTGTGTGTGTGTGTGTGTGTGTGTGTGTGTGTGTGTGTGTAGTGCTGGGGATCCTTGCCTTCTGTTGGCCCAAGCCCACGCAGGTGACCAGAGGGGGCTTTGTGTGGGTGGACAACTCAATGGCGACCCCCTCTCTTTACCCATACCCTCCCTCCTCCTCTCTCTCTCTCTGCCCGCCTCCCCCCCCCCTCCTCCTTTTCTTGCCATCCATCCAGCAGGAGGGAGGCCCAGGAGGAAGCTTTGGCCAAACAACAGACCAGCTTTTTTTTCTTCTTCTCTGTTTTCATCGCCTCTACCAACAAATGTGATTAAAATATTTCCCTTTGTTTTTTTTAGTAATAGCTTCCATATGGGCGAGAGAAAAGAGAGGAAGAGGAAGATGAGAGAAACTGGTATCAGCATGAGCGATGGTTACAAGGTGTTTCCTCTGAAGTCTCCCTGTATTACTTAGAAAAAAAAGAATTTTCAGTGCACATGGGAAGGTGTGTGTCTTTGTGCGTGAGTGCATAAATGTGTGTGTGTGTGTGTGTGTGTGTGTGTGTGTGTGTGTGTGTGCTTCATAGAGGAAGAAAGAACAGAGATAAGAGGCTGTGTTATGGGGAGGATTACTAGGGATTAGGCTGTAAAACCAGATGATTGCTCAGTTTATCATCATCGTCACCTCTCCTTTATCATCAGACGCGATAGGTCACACACCAAGCATGCGCACAGAAAGACAGCAAAAGGATGAGACAGAAGCCAGGGCATGAACAAAACCTGGAAAATGATTTTACTTTATTTTTTTTTATTTATTGCTGCTTGTTGCCAAAGGAGGATAGTGATGTGCCAAAGGGAATCTGGGAGCAGAACATGCTCCCAGATTCCCTTTGGCACATCACTATGTTGTGCTTGTAGCTATTTGGGTTGATGTGCGAGATGAGAAGAGGCCCGAAGCCCATTTGTTTAGACATCCACTCAATATCTGCCGGACTTGCTTTACTAAATGGACTAGCCCGTAGCAACATTGCCACCCTCTGGCCAAGAGGGTAATAGCAGCTGATGTTTGGACAGCATCAAAAGCGGCGTGGGTCCGTGTGATGTGTCAAACTGAGTAGTACTATGACTGCTAACTGGGGCGTAGACGGAGGAGGGCATGATGAGTCATGATCTCTGAAGCTGCAACAAAGTGATGAAGTTCACTTTGTTGTAAGTTTCATGTTTGGTCAAATACAATACAAATATAGACTCAATCTAAATGTGCAAATATACACCAATAGAGAAATATACTACAGCTAACAGGATGTGTTTCCTCCTCCTGCAGAAAGGCGTGCACTATGAACACAGCAACTCAGCCAAACTCACTTTCTAAAATATTGCAGCAATTTGACCATTCAGCTCATTTCTTTCCTCTCTAATGAATGCCCTGAGAGTCCCTGCAGCAGCTAACGTCTGGGGATACTTAGGGCAGGGACTTAGATGACTCGACAACTCATTTCCAAGCATGTACAGTACAGTTTCATTTACACCTCATGATCCCAGGACGGTGGAGTGAGTGGGGAGGCTGTCCTTCACCTGAAAGGCTTCAAGGTTCAAGCCACAGTCATAGCAAGCATGTGCCCTGTGCTGAAGCGAGACACAGGGTCCCTAGCAGCTGTGATGGTGCTGTTTTGTAGCCGACCTGGGAAGAGGTCAAGTAAAAAGACAACTTTCTCCTTAAGGGATCAATAGATTATCACCAAGTGTACACATGTCCAAGCCGGTCTTCTTGTGACACTTGGTGAATTCGATGATGTGATGTGATTTTTCCCACAAACCTCAGAAATGTGCTTTTCACTTGTGTTTATATGTTTATATGATGCTTGGCATGCTGTCTAGATTCAATGTAGATGTATTTTTTTTTATCAGCTATAACATCTAGTAAGCGGAATAAAAACGATGACCGTGATGGCCGCCGTGATGCTGCAGTGATTTATTGTGCTGGGACTGTTCATTTTCACAATTGATCATTCACAATTTGGAGATGTAGTGGTTGGGGATGTATAGAGAGAGCGTGGATAACTTAAACATGCTGCGCCTATCTAGGTCAGCTGAGCTGGATTTGGAGTTGTCAGCTTTCTGCGGAGTAAATAGGTCACACTAACGAGGAGGGGGGTTTTGACAAGCCTCTCATACTTCACCGTTTCTCACCGCAAAACGTTCTTGCTCGCTGAGAAAACACACCGGCCACAATGTCAAATTTAGGACAGCAGATATTAAGACTCGTTATCGTGAACAGCATTTCGATACATGACGCCGAGACATTTTGTGTAGCGGATGTCCTTCCAGACACACACGTCTGCACGGAGGTCTGCGGCAATTGCAGGCGAGGAGAATCGCAGAAATGAAGCGAAGGAAGGCGTGCACATGAGGATCTGCTGTACTGTACAGGAACAACTTCACAGCAGGTTTATTAACCCAGATAGCGTAAATATAGATGAAAGCCCAAGGAGATAATACGGACCTAATGCATCAGCGCACCAGCTCCACAGTGATAGTCTCACAGGCCCATAAACAGGTCTTGGCGTTGCATAATGGCACAGTAGAGGCATAATTTGTGAGGAAACTGCAATGTCTGCATCTTTGTCTGCCATGATGCAATAGTAGGCTTCCTGTCCTCAATTCACGAGCCACAGGTTACGAAGAGTGTGAGCAGTGGCATACACACACACACACACACACACACACACACCCACACACACGCGTAGGAAGTAGGGATATATATATGAGTAGAGAGTAGGTATTTGGTAAATTCTCTTCTGATCCTTCATCTTGTCAACATGGCTCCCAGAGGTCTGGTCACCGTGACGACAGCGCTCCTCTGCTGCATCCTGGGCCTGCTCGGTCCTGCTCCGTCTGCACGTAAGTTTACCTGGTCACCTTTTTACCTGCTTATGATTTAGGTTAATATCGACTGTGGATGTGGAAGGCCAAGCGAAGAACACTTGGGGTTAGCAGTGACCTGTGGCACACACACACACACACACACACACACACACACACACAGTTGAGGTTATGTTGTGATTGTGCGGTGAGACATGGTACCACCACTGTGAGATTCACTTTGTAATGTGTGTGTGTGTGTGTGTGTGTGTGTGTAGATGGTCGTTCGAGCGGTGCCTGCTGTATGAGTTACACCAGGAAGCCTTTGGCCTTCCACCTTATAAAGGGCTTCAAAGAACAAAACGACTGGGAAAACTGCCGCCTCAGTGCTATCATGTAAGACTCTCTCTCTCCCGTGCCAATCCATCACCACGCCACCCCCGTACCCCCGCACCCCCCCCCCTCCATCGCTCTCTATGATATTAGGTTATTGTGATTATTCTGCACATACTGCCTGTTTTAATGCCCCCAAACCAGCTGTCTCTCCCTATCTTCTCTCTCCTCTTCCTTCTCTCTCGTTCTTATCTGAATAGCAGAAACCGTCTGCCTCTCTCTCTCTCTCTCTCTCTCTCTCTCTTTATTGCTTTCAAACACACAACCCTCACACACACTGTTGAAGATGATGTGTGTGTGTTCATTGTTGTAGTTTCTACACGGTTAAGAACAGGAAGATCTGTGCCACCACCAGGGATAAGTGGGTGAGGACAGCTCTGGCCCGACTCAGGTATGCCAACCCTGAGATACGTAGACGGTGTTTTTTTCTAAACTGGTTAGCGTCAACAGGATGTTGTCTTGTCTTTGGAGCAGCATCAGTGACACTTCTATATTTTATAGTTCAAAACTGAAGAAGATGTCCAAGACCACCGGGGAAGCCCTGACAAAGAGAAGTGGAACCAGTACTGGAAGTGGATCTTTCTTCGAGGGCACAGGAACCTTCCCAAACCTCTTCGGTTTCGCCAACAGCACTGCTCTCTATTAGCACAGCCTCATTCAAATTTAGTGGCAACAGCACCACACTGTGGTTCCCAACCTGTGGCCTGTGGCAACGCCAGAGGGCCTCCAACCATACAAGGCATCAGAGAGTTGGAGTTAAATAAATCATGTTATTAAAAGACCAATTTGAGAGATAAAATGAGCCTATTGGCATTTTACTGGCATAAAAGCTTAGCAATGTTGGCCCTAAAGATGCCTCGGGGGCCCCCTGAGGAGAACAGCTTGGTGACCATTGAAGTTGGCTGTGTCCTCAGTCATTTAACAAATGTTTCAGTGGGAGATTCTGTTTTTTTTATGATGCTTTCTGACTGCGCTTTTCCCTAACAAACCTAAAGTCCCTAAAAACACAATTGTATAATGTGAATCTGCTGAATGTGCTGCAATGTGCTGATCGTATTTCTGAGAAAGAGTAATAAATATGATTTACTCCACAATCCTTGTCCAAATTTTTGTCCATGTTTGTTTAGTTAAATCATGTCAAATCTACCACATTAGCTCACTGAAAGGAGTCATATCTTACAACTTGTACAACATGTAACCCTGGTTGGTTGGTTGATTGCAACATTTCAGAAATGGTTATGGAACAATAATTTAAACAATAATTATTATTAATATTTTCAACAAATTTTGTAATACATTATAATTATATAAAAGAAGCAATATATTCTGACATCCCGGTGAAGGCACAGCACACTGTGTCTGATGTAACTTCAGTTAACACAACGCTAGCCCCACCGTAACAGCTGCAAAACCTGTGCAACCTGAGTGGAACTACTGCATCGCATGGTGTAGGGTGTACGTTTAGTGGCATGATGTGTGTGTACCCTGCTATATTTAGAGGAGGTTGTAGCCAGCACATCTGTTGGAAGGTGTCATCAAAACCCTTTTGATGAGCTGTGCTGGTGAATCCACCTCCAGGCTGATGCAAATGCGTGATGTGACTGACAGGGGCGGGGGGGGCAACCTCTTGTGCCAGTTCAGCGTGGTGCCCAAAAGGGTTGATGCTTCAGCCTTGACAAGGTGACTCTTACAATGACACGCATTCCTCAGCAAAATCACGCTGCAGTAATATGAGGTTCCACTAGATGGCGGAAACGATCCGTCATAAACTCACTTTCCCAACCAGTACCAGTAGGTGTGATCTTCCTATGCCATCTGATGTTTAAGAGTAATGGAGATAAGAGCACGGATCCCTTTGATTTCCAATATTAAACAATGCAAGCAACAAGTGTGGACTGTGAATATGAACATTTATTTGGTTTATAGCAAACAACAGAAGGCTATAGTGTTCTGCAGTCTACATCATGGAAGCTTTTTGCATCTTTTATCATTTTTAACACTGAAGAAATAGCACAGGCAGGAAATTATGAGGAAAGACATGAAATGATAAATGGCAAAAAAAGCCAATAAATATTCCCAGCAATAAATAATAAATATCCCAGAATAACATTAAGAAGCATTTTAAATAACTTAAATTAATTCAGAGGCAATTGGCTGCAGATATTCATGATGACCAGGATGCTGATGAAGAGCGCCTTCTATGCGGTAGTGTTTTTCTTAGCTTTGCGGGCTCCCCTGTAAAACAAACAAACATGAGCATACAGGAAGCAATAACAAACAAAATAACATGTTGTTCTGTCCCTGAGCAGTGCATGAAAATGGTCCAGCAGTTTGTATGGTATATGGTTCATACAGAGATGCTATCTGTCTGACTGAGTTTACAATTTTAGATACTGACAGCGTGAAACAAGGCCTACTTACTCTAGTTCCTTGATCGTCTCATAGACCCAGTCCTGCTTCCAGTGGCTGCAGACATCTCCATTTGTGGTCTCAAAGCTGAGCGGGAAAAAAGGAAAATTCGAACTATTTTAATATATAAGGAATCCAAAAATTATAGTATTTTCAAGATTTTCAATGGTGTCAAATCTGAGACGCCCCGCCGCATGTGTTTACGGTGAACCAAATAAGGAGGGTGGTTCTTACATGACAGCACGGACACAAGGTGGGTTCTTCCTCTGGATCCTGTAGCCGATAATGGGATCGGTGATGTTGCTAGTGGTGACCTGGGTGCAGCAGGTGTGTACCTTATTTCCTGCCTCTGATGAAACAAACAAGGATTTTCCATTAACACACATGCGTCCTTCATCATTTGCAGCATGAAATCCTTTCCATAAAATACACAAATACACTGCAGTTTCTCCCACAATTCAACCATTTCAGATTTATATGCCAAGTTGCTATTTCCTATCAAATGACGATGGAGCTGTCCTAGAGAGGGCAATTGGATTGACGGTGCAGGATCCCCGAGAGGTGACTTACCAGATCTCATTACCATCAGCGCCAGAACCCCGGCGAAGAGAGCCAGGCACGTCAGTCTTGTGATGCACAGCTGCATGGTTGCTTGATAGAGATTTTGCAGAGGTTCTTTGCAGAGGCAGAGGGCTTGATCTGACCAGATGGAGACGACTGATCTCCTTGGACCAGATCTCCAGCTTTTATACCCTAAAAAGAGGAACCAGGTCGAGTTAACCGGATCTGTGATTGTGTATGCAGGGTGGGGGCTAGGAAAACCTTGAGTTGAAATTGTTTAGTCAGCCATTTCCCCAAATGGATTTCATCATGCCATTGACAAAGCTAACCGACAAGAAATATATACACAAAATTGAGGCCTATACAGATGCAGCCATTAGAAAAGTCTGACTTTTTAGCTTTGCTATGCAGCTCCAACTCTAAAAGGTAAAGGTAGTTTTAATCCACGGGACGTCTACAACTGCTATCACTGTTAATAACAGTAAAGTAAACTGCAGTGGGTATAGGCCACATGGTTGTTTAACAGTTACATTCATGTTATAGTTCGTTATTGACAGGGCTTGTAAACTACAGGCTCTAGATAATAGTTAAACATGTTTAGTGTAGTGAATCCTGATGATCTCAGCAGAAATTCTTTCAATATCATGTGCTGATCACTCTACCCAATGCGTCATCTTTCTCTGTTGCTTGATTTCTCTTCCCCTCCCTCCATTCTCTCCAGTAGACAGATTGCTAATGCAGCAGGGTCAAAAAGGAGAAGGAAGGAGGAGAAACCAAGATTTTCTGTGTTAAACCGCAACTTTCCGATCATCCTCCTCCCAAATATGGGCAGTTGCCCTCGATTTCGCCGTGTCATTTCACCTACAAGCCTCAACTTGTCCGAGGAGCCTTTTTGATTTGGACACTTTGGGAGGTTTTAAAAAGTCCAAATGGCTTATCATGCAGAAATGTTAAATCTCACTCACTAGAAAGGATAGGTTTGGTATTAACCCTAGCTAACCCTATACATTGTTCTTCACTCACCTAAAACCCTGCCGCAAGACAAAATAACAAGAGAGAACACTGTGGTGGTGTTGGGCTTCTTGTTACCAACAAACCAGCTGCAGTTTATTCATGGACTTGGCTCAAAAAGCAGCATGACTCCATGTTTGTGTATGTCTGGTTTCCATCTGCTTTAAATAATCCTTCACTTCGTTTTGCTGCTGTCCAGAATGTTTCAAGAGTTCTACATCTCACAAACTATTTGTCTGAAAGGGGCATTAAGTCATCTGTGACCTTTATCGGCTCTTCAAATTCCAGTGTGTGGGCAGTTATTTGTTCCAGAACAGAGCAGGGGGCCGGAAAGTGAGTTTTGACAGCCGGTAATCTCAGCACCTCGCAAAGAAATAGCTGAATCATTGGGTATTGATCAACAGTCCTATCAACCCCCAGATATATTATGGTCATTTTGTGCTTATTTATTATCTCATTAATTAGAGTTGAACAAGAAGGCATTAGAAATGTAGCACTGACCACTGCTGGAGTATATTATTATTAACTGATTATCAATAATCCTAACGCTTAATTGGTTCTACTATTCACAAACTGGTCCATGACTGTGTGTGTGATTCTACTTTTCATTTATTTGAACTACTGCATCACAACTCATCTAAAGACTTCTATAACCTTGTAGTCTCACACCGTAGACATTAAGATATTAAGACATTAAGACATTAAGACATTCCTGACTCTTGAATCTATTCCTCATCATTGAAAAGCAGAAATGATGAATCAAAATGAGGAAGGAAGTGTGATCACTGTGATATCTTTCACTAAAATGAAGGTATTCTTGCGAAACATGATTTTCCCGACTTCATTCATAAATTGCTAGTTGCTTTACATCATGGTTGCAAACAGAGCAAATAGGTGAGGTTGCTGTAGTTAGACAGTCACCATTATGTGCATGTAGGTGTGCTGGTGTGGATGTTTTGTTTTTTTCAAATTAGACAACCCAGGCAGATACTCTACTGTTTCACTGCTTCCTTCACACCCTTATCTTTATTGGTCCCAACTTGCTGCCTAATGACTGAACAATGTAGTCCAAGACCTGGTAGAGCAATATTAAATTGAATCACCGCGCTGCAGACTGCAGCAATTTGTGGCACTTCAAAGGAACGTATTAGTGATTATTCCTGAGTCATAATAATAGACTGTCATGGAGGAGGGAGAGGATAGAGTCAGTTAAACATAATAGACCCGAGCAAAGAAATCTCACTTGGACTGGTGGAATGACAGCTCCAAGATAGCTCTGAAAGACAGATTGAGGCTGGTGGACACTTTTATTTGTATTGAGTTTCTATCATGGAGCTTCCATCTGATTTGTTAGTTTTCATGAACAATATTTAACTTTCTACCCTGCTGATAGAGAAATACGTTTAAATGTACTACTATCACTCTGTGTTGGCATGTACGCCTGTTTGTATGTACATGTGTGTGTGCATCTGCAATGTTTTGTGTGTAGCTGTGTGCTCGCAAGCATGCTAGGTTCCTCTTGGGGTATATCCTCTCTCCAGTCTCAAAGCCTGAGTTCTGAGCTTAGGCAGCATGACAGATGGCCACGCTGCCTACGATTAAAAGTTGGTTTAGATGAAAGATCGTAGCGCATTCAAAGGAGTGGAAGCTTAACCGACGTCTTGTGTGTCTATGTTTGTCTTCCTGGTATATGTGTAGTTTGGCTAGTGTTTGGAGAAAGATGCAGTGATTTACCCACTATGAAGCTCTCTCATCACGGTGTGTTTTCATACCTATCCATTTGTTGCAAAGGATAGAGGGTCCTCTTCAGTTCTGCCTGGTGTTCCAAGTATTGCGTTCAGTGCTGAGGTTTTGAGTACTCGTATCACGATACTGTCTGTATGTGTGTACATGTGTTAAACCAGCAGCTCTCAGTGTATCTCTCGGAAAGTTATTACTGTATAAGCATATCGGCAGACAAGCAACTGATGATGTTCCCACTCACACTTTCAAGAAAAAGAAGTGACCACATTTTTTCCCCTTTTTTTTTAGCTCCTCCCCTTTTCTCTCACCCGCCATTTTTCCTCTCATGCACGCTAAAGAGCAGGTCACTACAGTGGAACAGTGCAGTATATGTATCTGTTTGTGTACTGTGTGTGTGTGTGTGTGTGTGTGTGTGTCACATGTACTGTGAGAGCCCTCTGCATGCATTGTGGTTGCAGAAATGAGTTGTCATCTTTTTTTTCCCCCTCTTCTTTATCTTATACAGATGTAGATAAAAATGTACCAGAACTCTTTTTCTCCTCAAACTCAAACAAAAAAATAGCCCTTTGCTATTTTGCCAGCTGAAAAAATAGATGGCTTTTTTTTTTACAAGCTGCTCAGGGGTTATAGCTGACAGCTATGCCTGCTTAAACTGGTCCACGTAGAGAAATATTGATAAATGTGCACATAGCCCTTCAAAGTAAATCCAATTAAGCAGAGGAAGTTTTTCTCTCTTTGTAAATGTTTCATGTATCATGATTGCCAATGGCCAAAATGATCAAAGCTTAAAGTATTAGCCCACCAAGATGTATCAGTACTAACTGTTAGCAGGTATTATTCATTTAACAAACCTGAATTGTAAAACTTGAATGTAACATTACAAGCACTGAGCCTGTTCTGTGTTCGGAAGCCCACCGCCTCATCGGATGGAAAGTTTAGTGACACCTTTACACCAACAGCAACGAGTGAGTGGAGGGAGAGGACCACAATAGTGAGATTTTGTGGGAGGAAATAAGCACGCTACTTTCCAGCAGCATGCATATCTGTAGGTGCACGCACAAACCCTGAACAACTGAATGTGTCTCGGTGGGCTTAAAAGGAACGGCAGCTCAGACACACACATCACATCACATCACATCTGTCCTGGCCAGAGACACACACGATGGCAAGCCTTGTCTTAATCGCACTTCTCCTCACAGCTAGCATGGTGGCCACAATCTCTGCTCACGGTATGTGCAATGTGCTGGTTTGCATCTGTGTGTATTTTTGATGATGTGTGTTAGATGATGATTAGACGATGATTGTGATAAGGACACGGATAATGACGATTGGTCTCATCTCTCTTCTAACAGATGCAGTAGGGAATTGCTGTTTGAAAATCAGAAACACTCAAGTCCATCGAGACCGGCTCAAGAGCTACTACACACAAAGCCCACCAGCGTGCCCTATACACGCCGTTGTGTAAGTCTTCACTTCGTTTTTGTGTGAATAACTTGGCTTAAAATGCTCTTGCGTGTTTCGCTACTGACAGCCAGTACATGATGTAATGTGCTTCAGAGCTATCAGTAATTCATTCAATAATTTAGCGTTTTTAATTCTCTTTAAGTGTGTTATCAAATATGTATTTTCTGCCCCGTGACCAACTTCTCTATTATCCACAGATTTACAACAGTAATAGGCAAGCGGATCTGCTCTGACCCCGAGACGCCACGGACACAGTACATCATTGCCTACCTGGAGGAAAAGAACAGGAGTCACCGCGATGCCGATCCCGAAACCGCAAGGACGACATCATCCTCCACACAAAAACACACCACTCACAAACTGCTCTCTAGAACCAGAAGGCCATAGCGTCCTGTTTCTGCCAGTAGACCATTACAGAATGTTTTCACTGCAAGCACTTTACCTCATTTTGGTGAAGATATATTGATATCGAATATTATATATATATATATTTCCCATTTTATATATGGGTCATTTCTTTCATGTTTATTTGATTTCTGGAGTGTAAATATGTAATTTACTGTACTTGTATGATATATTGACTGTAATACTGAGTGGTTAATAAAAATGATGATTATAAAGCAGAGTGGATCAGTGTGATTCTCAGGGTAGATTATTGGGTAAGTGGGTTTATGGAGCAAAGCTGTCATTCTGGAAGAGGCTGTATCTCAATCTCACCCCCCCACCCCCGCTCATCTTTCTCCCCCTCATCTCCTCTTATCCTTCATCTAAGGAACACAACGTACTCAGTGTGCTAACATAGTTGAGTCCATATGGTGGATAAATATGAAGAGGAGAGGGCAGCACGTACTGGTAGTGATAGCAGCAGCATTACTCTCACAAGCCTTGTGCTTCTTCATTATTAATATTGCCGTTTCATTGCTCTGCAACTTCAATATTATCATACAAGTTCCAATACACAAATCACCCGGATCACAAGGAGGGAAGTGTCTGAGCTTCCCAGACACCAATCTAATTAAACCCACTAACCATAATGTCAACACAAACCCAAACCTAGATCGAGATCATCACGAAGGTCATGTATGAGTAACAAAGAAACTGATTGTAGCAAAGTGGAAACCACCGCACTCTCTCAGTGTTCGTTCCTCGATGTGTCCTCGAAATGTCCACATTCACAATGCTAAGGTAGAGACTATTTTATTGTGGCAACTAGCAGCCGAGAAAAATGTGTTTTGTATACCTGCGTTTCATATATGATTGTAAACTGAAAATCAAATAAAACATCCAATCACAGAAACAGATTATGCATGAGTCATGTACTGTATGGTTCATCCATTTTAGTGGCCGCCATGTTCCCCTTATTACAAAGATGTGACATGGTGGGCTTCGGTTAGCCATGTGGAAGGTCTGGGGGCTTCTGCTCAGCATGTTTCCACCATTTCATATTGATGTGTGAGAGAAAAAAAAAACCCTGTCGTTTACTATGTGTGGGCAGAGACAGAGAAAGTACAGCTCCGCTACCGCTTGGTAGAGAGGAGGGAGGTTTTGAGGGCTGGAGTGGAGATGACTGTTTGAGGTTGATTTAACAGCATGAACCACCACAGTACAATGGGTTTTCCCCACCCCTCACCCACCTTAGCGGCCCATGATCGTTGTTCCACTCGTGAGCGTGCAGTCGCATGAACAGAGAAGGAAATTAGAACGTAATCTGTAATAGAAACGCATAAAACTGGTCTGCTTTTGACGAAACGTGGAGGGATGGTGCGTTGTGGCGCTGTGTTCTGCTGTTTCAAAACATACACTCGGCCTAACGGAGGCGCTATCATTAGAGGTCAACATTTCAAACTTTGAAAGGGCCTAACTCCTCCTCCTAACCTGAAGTCCGACTGACATGTGCTACACAACATCCAGCTGTCCTTACACTGTCCTTACTGATTGACCCAAGGAGGAGGGGGGGGGGGCAATAATAACTGCTGTGTCCTCATATTATAATGTATATAGAATGGTAAACATATTAGACAAAGCTCTGTGGTGCTGTCCAAATCATAACATGCACTGTTTTTTTTATAACTATCAATGTCTGATGTAATTGCAAAGCATGATGGGTCCTCTTCAGCTCTGCCTTATGTTGTGCTCCTATCATCTTCAGGTGTCTGCTATGAATGGATGCAGTCACAGCAGGATTATTATTCATAGGTACAGTGTGAGGGTGTGTGTGTGTGTGTGTGTACGGAGACAGTAGGGAGGTGTCAACAGAGAACTTCCCACGCCCCAGCAGGTTAGGTTAAGTTTAATGTTGTGAGCTGAGGGAAGCAGTGGGAGATTGTACTTTCCTTCTTCTTCTGACGGGCTTACCACAAAACACCCTCTCCGTTGCTTCCTACTGGCACGACGTCGTGCGCACGCACACACTACACACACACACACACACACACACACACACACACACACACACACACACACTCACACATGCACACACACATCATATCATATATACAGTTTTTTTTTCGATTGCTTTGACTTAATTTGCACAATAGGAGTTTCAATTTGCAAAACATCTTAACACAGAATGCTATACTTGCTCATTTTTGGGTTCAAATCTAATATAGCATACAAAATAGTAATACCAGGGTCAAATGAGAGATATTTATATGCAAAAACTTTATCATAGCACCAGAACATTGGATAATATCCATCGTTGAGGTTTAATTATTGGTGCAATTTTTCAAATACAATGGCCATTAGCAAAATAATGGCTGTCAAACACTAAATATCTGTCCATCAAAAAAAGACTATGCAAGGGTCATTTCCTCATATGTACTTCAATGAAGTACGCAAGCATCCCCTGTGATCCCCTGTGATAGACTATATATATACTTATATATATATAGCTTGTGTTTTATGTAAGACAAACAAAATATTAGATTTGACAGTAGATTACTGTATACTGAAAGAAATCACTACAGTAATTGCAGTAAACTCTGTCATCAAAAAAGACTATGCAAGGGTCATTTCCTCATAAGTACTTCAAATGAAGTACAGCAAGCATCCCCTGTGATCCCCTGTGATAGACTAAACTCAACTGAATTTTACAGTAAAAGCAAAAACAACAGTAAAAGCAAAAATTACAGTAACAAAAAACAAAACAAATGCATTTCAGTGCTTAAGCAGCATTTTGTCTCTCTGCTGCATTTGGCCACAGAAACTGCCACTCAGGTTTCTAAGCAGCCTATTATGTAGTGGTGATGGGATTATCAATTGTGGTGCAATGCTACTAACTTGGGCAAGGTTGCTGGAAGTAATGAGACATGACAACAAACACCTGATGAACTGATTCAGTGAGCTGCGTTTGTAGTAATAAGCATTTAAATATTGTTGTAATGTTAGGTGGCTGTACTCTGAGAATGGAGCAGATGATTTAGAGTTTTGTACTTTGTATGTCAGCATAGGATGTAGTGTGCCCTGGAAGAGCTTCTATAGTGACTGTGCAAAAATACAAAAACAAATGGGGCCTTGTAACTGTGTTGGTAACACTTAATTTGAAGGGGTGTGCATAACACTGTCATGACACTGTCATAACTATGACATGACACCTGTCATGACCATACCTAACCCTAACCCCTTCATGAATGTTTATGACTGTTGTCATTAAGTGTCATTCGGTAAAGACATCTCAAACAATGTCAACTATGCATTAACAATAACATAATTTACCGAATGACCCTGTAAAGCCTGAACCATCAAATAATTGCCAGAAAATTCTAATTCTTTGAAAATGGAGTGTTTATTGGACCTTCTGACAAATAAAAAAAAAAAGAAATTAAATAGCAATTTAATTTCTAACCCTAACCCTAAAAATACAATATAGGTTATAAATATCTCAATTTCTACTCTAAATATACCTAATTATGTCATTTGAACCTTTAATTAGTTTACTTAAATAATAAAAAGATTGTATATTGCTGGAATGTATAATGTATGAAATGCAATAAAATGACGATTGACAGATTTGCAAATAAATTACCTTATATACCTGCTGTATCTATTTTGATACACACATTTTCAACACGGTTTTACTATAAAATAAGTTATGAAATATGAAGTAGTTTTACATTGCATCAATCCAGTAAATATTCCTATTGAAGTTTCAGTAACAATTTGAAAGTTTTTCTTTTCAATATTGGCAAAAATAACCCTGAAAAACCACTGATTGAAAGATGCCATTTTGGATGTCTCAAATGAAGACCCTCTGGTGCATGAATTACTGTCCCTGGTGGATTATCCGTGCAATGCATGTATCTGATTGTATATATCAGGTTTTTCCAGAAAAAAAATATCACACTGATGATGTAGAGGTCTCAAAAACTCATGTATCAAATATGATTCACTTGGCGTTATAGGGTTATGACAACAGTCATAAACATTCATGGAGCAGTTAGGGTTAGGGTTATGTTCATGACAGGTGTCATGTCATAGTTATGACAGTGTCATATCCACACCCTTTCAAATAAAGTGTTACCACCGTGGGTATGTCCTCCACCCAGTAAGGACATAAGGACACTGCCCTAAGTAAGTGCAGTTGTAAGATTGTTATAAGATTCTTTTTCACCCACGATAACACTGCTTGGGCACTTTTATGATAAATTCACTGTCTACGGTTGCACAGTGTTCTTTCATAACTAAGGGCTTGTTGCAATATGTTGTCACAATCTGCTTTATATTTTTGTATTTTTCTAAGAAGACAGGAAAGCACTTATCTGCTGAAATTAGGCCACCACAACCCCACACACACACACAGACACAAAAAAGTATGACTCAGGAAGTGGTATCTGCTGTGGCTGAAAATGCAGCACCTCAGTTCCAAATAAAAACATTCACAACCCTGAAAACAGAGAGGCCTGCCGAAATACTTTCATAGTATTACACATATCACCTACCACTATACGATGGGACTATATTCACAAATGTACAAGCCTCCTCTACCTTCAAATGGATGTTATTTGTAGTTTGAAGTAGTAGCAATTATTATAGCACTAGCGATGATTTGTTTATTTATTTTCTTCACCTGCTTATTCCTGTTCAGGGTCATGGGGAGCTGAAGCCTATCCCAGCATGCATCACAGGCTAACACAGATAAACAGACAAACACGCTCACACCTCTGGGCAATGTAGAGTCTCTGATCCACCTGACGTCCAGGTCTTTGGAATGATGGAGGAAACCCACGTGAACATGGAGAGACAAGAGGCACCAGCACGAACCACTGAACCACCATGCCACTTCCCTTAGTATTCAAGAGAGTCTCTGTGGTATTATGCGTGCGTCAAAGTACATGCATGAACACAATGTTTTCATGGGCATCATAGTGCATCATGCATGTGTGTAAATGCATGAACCTTCACTTCTGTAGAAGTTCCTCCTCTCCACTAAACCAGAAAGGTCAGATATTGTGATACCTTGGTACTGTGGTACCAAAACAGTGATGCTGTTTACCTCTGTAGTATGGAGGCCTAACATAGTGACTCTTAACTTAACAACACTAAATAAAATATGTTTTTCAATTACCAATTATACAAAGGTATATATGTATGTTCCAGCTGTTGGTAACAAAAACACAATATTTACTTTAATACCTTTTTATTGGATATTGACAAAAAGGTCAAAGTTCAGGTTCTTTGTTTCAGACATTTTTGAGGAAATGTTTTCTATATATTAAAATACATAATAAGCAACACAAAGCAGAATACAATCTAACAATCTTTTCTTTTGTTCTTGTTTCAGGTCTGTAGGCTCTTAATGTGTCAGTTGTGCAGGGTTTGATAACTTTGATTAGTCATGTTATAAGGCTCCTTGGGTGTTCTTTCTCTGCTTCTTCCTTCCTCTCCTGTTCTTTTTCCCCTGTGAATTCTTCCCTCTCTTTTGGCCCTCTTTTCTTTGGTGCCTTCTTTGGTTCAACGGAGGCTGCAGGTCTCCTGTTGTCTGTCGTTGTCTCTCCATCTTCATTCAGCAGTGCTCTCTTCTCCTCATCCACCTTTCTCATGGCTCTTTTGGTCCAGCCTCCCGTTAGGATCAGAGCAGATCCTCTTCCCAGACTTTGTATAAAACCTACAATTAAATTCACAAAGGTCAGTGAATCTGGATATTGTGGCTTGGTCTGTTACGTTGTGATGAACAAATTCTTAACTATCTATCATCATTTACTGGGGAGTACATGTATCTTAAGTTCAGACACAGTTGAACTCTATGGTGAGGAGACTTACACTGTGGCTGCAACAGGACAGACTCCTGCAGACTGCTTGGTGTAGTTCACTATTCTGTGCAGACGGACTTTGGTGTTGGACCACTGGAGACAACAGCTCGACACCGGTCCATGGGCTAAACAATTCAGACAAGAACAAGACAGATTCGCCAGTTTTAATACATCGCACATTTACCAGGAAAGTAGTGAGTTGCACATGTACGTTACTTGTTCTCAGACCACGTGTGAAACACTCAGTACATTATGTCAATACTCACTTGTATAGACAGAGCTCATCCATGTGGCGAAGCAGAGAGTGGATAAGACCAGGCTGAACCTCATCTTCACAATGACACTTTGGCGTCCTCAGTTAACTGCTGTATGTCGTATCACTGCAGTATGAATCCCTCCCACTGCTCTCTGAATAGCTCAGAGAGAAGAATCTTTATCTTCACTGCTTCCCTGGGAGGTTGTCTGTACCAAATCACGCCAGCCCTGCTTATAATCGCGTGGTGTCTAGCCTTATGGTTATCAGAATGACTGAACTTCTGTCGTCTGTCTGATCGTCTTTGTCTTTGTCGTTGGTCTTATAAAACACAAGCTCTTCCGTTTCTCCCCATCACACCCCCACCCATCATGATGAATGATAATCACTCTGGTTACGCAGCGGGGAGAGGAAACTATGAGTTTAGCTCGCACAAAGAGAAAATGAGTAAAAGACCCTTAACCACAGTTCACACATACACACACACACACACACACACACACATCACTTTCCTCTCCACTCACTCTACAAGCCACAGGTTGCATCTACTTTGAGAGACACCAGTAGTGGGTAGTAGTCTACAGATGCTGGTCAGTCCCTCGGCGCCTATGTGTGCAGCATCAACCGTTACTACAGTCCTGGAATAATCAGGATAATCACATCATTCACCCAATGTTTTGTTAAGAGCAATGGATCCGCTCTGCTATATTGCTACGCTCCGGTAGGCCTATCCCAGCATGCATTGGGCAGAATGAAGGGAAACACCCTGGACAGGTCACCAATCCATCACAGGGCTAACACAGATAAACAGACAAACACGCTCACACCTCTGGGCAATGTAGAGTCTCTGATCCACCTGACGTCCAGGTCTTTGGAATGATGGAGGAAACCCATGTGAACATGGAGAGACAAGAGGCACCACCACGAACCACTGAACCACCAAGCCACTTCCCTTAGCATTTAAGAGAGTCTCTGTGGTATTATGAGTGCATCACAGTACATGCATGGACACAATGTTTTCATGGGCATCATAGTGCATCATGCATGTGTGTAAATGCATGAACCTTCACTTCTGTAGAAGTTCCTCCTCTCCACTAAACCAGAAAGGTCAGATATTGTGATACCTTGTTACTGTGGTACCAAAACAGTGATGCTGTTTACCTCTGTAGTATGGAGGCCTAACATAGTGACTCTTAACTTAACAACACTAAATAAAATAACTTTATCAATTACCAATATACACAGTATATATGTATGTTCCAGCTGTTGGTAACAAAAACACAAACTTTACTTTAATACCTTTTTATTGGATATTGACAAAAAGGTCAAAGTTCAGGATCTTTGTTTCAGACATTTATGAGGAAATGTTTTCTATATATTAAAATACATAATAAGCAACACAAAGCAGAATACAATCTAACAATCTTTTGTTTTGTTTTTGTTTCAGGTCTGTAGGCTCTTAATGTGTCAGTTGTGCAGGGTTTGATAACTTGATTAGTCATGTTATAAGGCTCCTTGGGTGTTCTTTCTCTGCTTCTTCCTTCCTCTCTTGTTCTTTTACCTACGTAACCTCATCCCTCTCTTTTGGCCTCTCCTTTTCTTCTCCTCATCCACCTTTCTCATGGCTCTTTTGGTCCACCTCCCGTTAGGATCAGAGCAGATCCTCTTCCCAGACTTTGTATAAAACCTACAATTAAATTCACAAAGGTCAGTGAATCTGGATATTGTGGCTTGGTCTGTTACGTTGTGATGAACAAATTCTTAACAATATATCATAATTTATTGTGTCTTAAGTTTAGACACAGTTGAACTCTATGGTGAGGAGACTTACACTGTGACTGCAACAGGACAGACTCCTGCAGACTGCTTGGCGTAGTTCACTATTCTGTCCAGAGGGACTTTGGTGTTGGACCACTGGAGACAACAGCTCGGCACCGGTCCATGGGCTAAACAAGACAGACAAGAAGAACACACCTTATTAATGCATGATTGACACACATACACACAGGAAGTGGTGGCCGCCAAACACACACACACACACACACACACGCAGGGAGGGTGGCTGCGGAAATTAGTCCTCTGCATTTAACCCATCCTTTCCCTCCAGGGGCAGCCAGGAGCAGCGGGCAGCCCTCTACGTTGATGCCCGGGGACCAACAGCTCCAGATCTTATGTCCACGTCGTGGTCAGGGACTGGACAGGAGATAGCGATCGTCGTGTGTGTTTTTTCAATTGGGGTTCTTATTGTGGAAGAGGATTCAGAACATGCAAACTCCACACAGAAAGGCCAGGGAGATCACCCACCTGCAGCCCAGAGTCAACAGCACCCCAGACGGGAATCGAACCCAGGACCTTCTTGTGAGGCAGCAGTGGCACACACAACAAATTCGCCAGTTTTAATACATCACATACATCATACACACTTTGTTGCACGCGGACGCTACTCGTTCTCAGACCACATGTGAAACACTCAGTACATTACGTCAATACTCACTTGTATAGACAGAGCTCATCCATGTGGCGAAGCAGAGAGTGGATAAGACCAGGCTGAACTTCATCTTCACAATGACACTTTGGCGTCCTCAGTTCTGTCGTCTGTCTGATCGTCTTTGTCTTTGTCGTTGGTCTTATAAAACACAAGCCCTTCCGTTTCCCACCCACCACACCCCCACCCATCATGATGAATGATAATAACTATGGTTACACAGTGGAGAGAGGAAACTATGAGTTTAGCTCACACAAATAGAAAATGAGTAAAAGACCCTTAACCACAGTTCACACCAGTGGTGTAGTCTACGTGATACGCAGGTATACGCCGTATACCCACTAGAAAAGGTCAATGATTTGCATATACTCACTAGAAAATGTTTATGATTTCCATATACCCACTTGATGCGCGAGGATACGTTATTTAAAAGATAAAAGAAAGTTTTAAAAGATAATTTTGTGACAGCTTTCACACGTTGGTTAATTCATTAAATTAACCCAGTCTGTGTTCACATGACTTTTGGACCTCTGAGGCTTCCGTCGCCTGTGACGGACAACAACAGATTTCTTCCGCGGGAATTCTCGGCACAAAGGTAAAAATCAGAAAGTTAATTACAAAGAGATGAAGCGAAAACAACGCCAGACAACACTTTTTCAGTGTTTTCCAAAGCGTGCCACTGCACCCACAGCCGCTTCGGGTGACGCTGCTTACGAGATTGAAGAAAGAACACACAAATAGCTAGATGATGATCAAGTTTATTTGTTAAATATTTGGTTTTGTCTTGTTTGAAGCCAATTGTAGGTGTTTTCTTGTTCATTTAAAATGATATGTTCATTGTGACTACTACTGATAAGCCTAAGTTATTATTATTGTTCATTCATTGACTGTTAAAAGTATTGTGTTGCATACAATAAATTAACACAAGAATAAGAATTAGTATGACTTTATTAATCCCCAAATGGAAATGTATTTGTCTGTGAGCTCATCTACCATTTGCAGAAGAATTAAAAAGCCTGATGGCAGTAGATATCGTCTGTATCTCTCTGTCCTGCATCGAAGAGAGAGGAGTCGTCCACCACTGCTGTTTTTTTGGTCCGTCATGGTGTTATGAAGTGGATGATCTGAGTTGTTCAGAATAGCCTCTAACATCTTTAGTGTGCATATCTCCACCACCTCCCCCAGTGTGTCCAACCTGGCTCCAATCACAGAGCCAGCTCTCCTAACTAATATGTCCAGTCTCCTTGCATCCTTGTGTCTAATGCTGCCTCCTAACATGTTGGTAACATAACCAGTCTTTCAGAATGCTCTCAAGATGTATTCTGTAGGCTGGGCATTAGAGAATGGGATTCAGATTCAGAGGTTTTCTCAGTACATGAAAAAAAAACCTTTGAATCTGAATCCCATTCACTAATGCCCAGCCTACAGTATACATCTTGAGAGCATTCTTAAAGACTGGTTATGTTATCAACATGTTAGGAGGCAGCATCAGACACAAGGTGGTGATGGTGCTTATGAGGTGTTGCTCCAAGATGGCTGTTGTTCTGAGACGCGTTGCTCTGGGACGGGTGAGTATGAGTATAGACAGTATACCCACTACAAAAAAATAGACTACACCACTGGTTCACACATACACACATCACTTTCCTCTCCACTCACTCTACAAGCCACAGGTTGCATCTACTTTCACAGACACCAGTAGTTGAAACAATTAGTCTACAGATGCTGGTCAGTCCCTCGGCGCCTATGTGTGCAGCATCAACCGTTACTACAGTCCTGGAATAATCAGGATAACCACATCATTCACCCAATGTTTTGTTAAGAGCAATGGATCCGCTCTGCTATATTGCTACGCTCCGGTAGGCCTATCCCAGCATGCATTGGGCAGAATGAAGGGAAACACCCTGGACAGGTCACCAGTCCATCACAGGGCTAACACAGATAAACAGACAAACACACTCACACCTCTGGGCAATGTAGAGTCTCTGATCCACCTGACGTCCAGGTCTTTGGAATGACGGAGGAAACCCATGTGAACATGGAGAGACCAGAAGCACCACCACGAACCACTGAACCACCATGCCACTTCCCTTAGCATTTAAGAGAGTCTCTGTGGTATTTTGAGTGCATCACAGTACATGCATGGACACAATGTTTTCATGGGCATCATAGTGCATCATGCATGTGTGTAAATGCATGAACCTTCACTTCCTCTCCACTAAACCAGAAAGGTCAGATATTGTGATACCTTGGTACTGTGGGTACCAAGAAACAGTGATGCTGTTTACCTCTGTAGTATGGAGGCCTAACATAGTGACTCTTAACTTGACAACACTAAATAAAATAAGTTTATCAATTACCAATATATACAGTATATATGTATGTTCCAGCTGTTGGTAACAAAAACACAAACTTTACTTTAATACCTTTTTATTGGATATTGACAAAAAGGTCAAAGTTCAGGATCTTTGTTTCAGACATTTATGAGGAAATGTTTTCTATATATTAAAATACATAATAAGCAACACAAAGCAGAATACAATCTAACAATCTTTTGTTTTGTTTTTGTTTCAGGTCTGTAGGCTCTTAATGTGTCAGTTGTGCAGGGTTTGATAACTTTGATTAGTCATGTTATAAGGCTCCTTGGGTGTTCTTTCTCTGCTTCTTCCTTCCTCTCTTGTTCTTTTACCTACATAACCTCATCCCTCTCTTTTGGCCTCTTTTCTTTGGTGTCGTCTTTGGTTCAACGGAGGCTGCAGGTCTCCTGTTGTCTGTCGTTGTCTCTCCATCTTCATTCAGCAGTGCTCTCTTCTCCTCGTCCACCTTTCTCATGGCTCTTTTGGTCCACCTCCCGTTAGGATCAGAGCAGATCCTCTTCCCAGACTTTGTATAAAACCTACAATTAAATTCACAAAGGTCAGTGAATCTGGATATTGTGGTAATATTTGTGATAAACAAATGCTTAACAATATATCAGAATTTACTGTGTCTTAAGTTTAGACACAGTTGAACTCAATGGTGAGGAGACTTACACTGTGACTGCAACAGGACAGACTCCTGCAGACTGCTTGGCGTAGTTCACTATTCTGTCCAGAGGGACTTTGGTGTTGGACCACCGGAGACAACAGCTCGACACCGGTCCATGGGCTAAACAAGACAGACAAGAAGAACACACCTTATTAATGCATGATTGACACACACACACACAGGAAGTGGTGGCCGCCAAACACACACACACACACACGCAGGGAGGGTGGCTGCGGAAATTAGTCCTCTGCATTTAACCCATCCTTTCCCTCCAGGGGCAGCCAGGAGCAGCGGGCAGCCCTCTACGTCAACGCCCGGGGACCAACAGCTCCAGATCTTATGTCCACGTCGTGGTCAGGGACTGGACAGGAGATAGCGATCGTCGTGTGTGTTTTTTCAATTGGGATTCTTATTGTGGAAGCGGATTCAGAACATGCAAACTCCACACAGAAAGGCCAGGGAGATCACCCACCTGCAGCCCAGAGTCAACAGCGCCCCAGACGGGAATCGAACCCAGGACCTTCTTGTGAGGCAGCAGTGCCACACACAACAAATTCGCCAGTTTTAATACATCACATACATCATACACACTTTGTTGCACGCGGACGCTACTCGTTCTCAGACCACATGTGAAACACTCAGTACATTACGTCAATACTCACTTGTATAGACAGAGCTCATCCATGTGGCGAAGCAGAGAGTGGATAAGACCAGGCTGAACTTCATCTTCACAATGACACTTTGGCGTCCTCAGTTCTGTCGTCTGTCTGATCGTCTTTGTCTTTGTCGTTGGTCTTATAAAACACAAGCTCTTCCGTTTCCCACCCACCACACCCCCCACCCATCACGATGAATGATAACTATGGTTATACAGTGGAGAGAGGAAACTATGAGTTTAGCTCACACAAATAGATAATGAGTAAAAGACCCTTAACCACAGTTCACACATACACATCACTTTCCTCTCCACTCACTCTACAAGCCACAGGTTGCATCTACTTTGACAGACACCAGTAGTGGGTAGTTGAAACAATTAGTCTACAGATGCTGGTCAGTCCCTCGGCGCCTATGTGTGCAGCATCAACCGTTACTACAGTCCTGGAATAATCAGGATAACCACATCATTCACCCAATGTTTTGTTAAGAGCAATGGATCCGCTCTGCTATATTGCTACGCTCCGGTAGGCCTATCCCAGCATGCATTGGGCAGAATGAAGGGAAACACCCTGGACAGGTCACCAGTCCATCACAGGGCTAACACAGATAAACAGACAAACACACTCACACCTCTGGGCAATGTAGAGTCTCTGATCCACCTGACGTCCAGGTCTTTGGAATGAAGGAGGAAACCCATGTGAACATGGAGAGACCAGAAGCACCACCACGAACCACTGAACCACCATGCCACTTCCCTTAGTATTCAAGAGAGTCTCTGTGGTATTATGAGTGCATCACAGTACATGCATGGACACAATGTTTTCATGGGCATCATAGTGCATCATGCATGTGTGTAAATGCATGAACCTTCACTTCTGTAGAAGTTCCTCCTCTCCACTAAACCAGAAAGGTCAGATATTGTGATACCTTGGTACTGTGGTACCAAAACAGTGATGCTGTTTACCTCTGTAGTATGGAGGCCTAACATAGTGACTCTTAACTTGACAACACTAAATAAAATATGTTTTTCAATTACCAATATACACGGTATATATGTATGTTCCAGCTGTTGGTAACAAAAACACAAACTTTACTTTAATACCTTTTTATTGGATATTGACAAAATCAAAGTTCAAAGTTCAGGTTTTTTGTTTCAGACATGAAACATTGTGACTTCTTTGGTTCAACGGAGGCTGCAGGTCTCCTGTTGTCTGTCGTTGTCTCTCCATCTTCATTCAGCAGTGCTCTCTTCTCCTCATCCACCTTTCTCATGGCTCTTTTGGTCCAGCTCCCGTTAGGATCAGAGCAGATCCACTTCCCAGACTTTGTATAAAACCTACAATTAAATTCACAAAGGTCAGTGAATCTGGATATTGTGGCTTGGTCTGTTACGTTGTGATCAACAAATTCTTAACTATCTATCATCATTTACTGGGGAGTACATGTGTCTTAAGTTCAGACACAGTTGAACTCTATGGTGAGGAGACTTACACTGTGGCTGCAACAGGACAGACTTCTGCAGACTGCTTGGTGTAGTTCACTATTCTGTCCAGATGGACTTTGGTGTTGGACCAGTAGCGACAACAGTTCCACATCTTTCCATGGGCTAAACAAGACAGACAAGAACAAGACAGATTTGCCAGTTTTAATACATCACACATTTTGTTGCACGCGTACGCTACTCGTTCATAGGCCACATGTGAAACACTCAGTACATTATGTCAATACTCACTTGTATAGACAGAGCTCATCCATGTGGCGAAGCAGAGAGTGGATAAGACCAGGCTGAACCTCATCTTCACAATGACACTTTGGCGTCCTCAGTTAACTGCTGTATGTCGTATCACTGCAGTATGAATCCCTCCCACTGCTATCTGAATAGCTCAGAGAGAAGAATCTTTATCTTCACTGCTTCCCTGGGAGGTTGTCTGTACCAAATCACGCCAGCCCTGCTTATAATCGCGTGGTGTCTAGCCTTATGGTTATCAGAATGACTGAACTTCTGTCGTCTGTCTGATCGTCTTTGTCTTTGTCGTTGGTCTTATAAAACACAAGCTCTTCCGTTTCTCCCCATCACACCCCCACCCATCATGATGAATGATAATCACTCTGGTTACGCAGCGGGGAGAGAAAACAATAATTTTACCTCGCACAAATAGAAAAATAAAAGTAAAAGACCTTTAACCACAGTTCACACACAAATACATCACTTTCCTCTCCACTCACTCTACAAGCCACAGGTTGCATCTACTTTGAGAGACACCAGTAGTTGAAACAATTAGTCTACAGATGCTGGTCAGTCCCTCGGCGCCTATGTGTGCAGCATCAACCGTTACTACAGTCCTGGAATAATCAGGATAATCACATCATTCACCCAATGTTTTGTTAAGAGCAATGGATCCGCTCTGCTATATTGTTACGCTCCGGTAGGCCTATCCCAGCATGCATTGGGCAGAATGAAGCATTCAAGAGAGTCTTTGTGGTATTATGCATGCATCACAGTACATGCATGAACACAATGTTTTCATGGGCATCATAGTGCATCATGCATGTTTGTGTAAATGAGAAGTCCCTCCTCTCCACTAAACCAGAAAGGTCAGATATTGTGATACCTTGGTACTGTGGGACCAAAACAGTGATGCTGTTTACCTCTGTAGTATGGAGGCCTAACATAGTGACTCTTAACTTGACAACACTAAATAAAATAACTTTATCAATTACCAATATACACAGTATATATGTATGTTCCAGCTGTTGGTAACAAAAACACAAACTTTGCTTTAATACCTTTTTATTGGATATTGACAAAAAGGTCAAAGTTGTGTTTTCTATATATTAAAATACATAATAATCAACACAAAGCAGAATACAATCTAACAATCTTTTCTTTTGTTCTTGTTTCAGGTCTGTAGGCTCTTAATGTGTCAGTTGTGCAGGGTTTGATAACTTTGATTAGTCATGTTATAAGGCTCCTTGGGTGTTCTTTCTCTGCTTCTTCCTTCCTCTCCTGTTCTTTTTCCCCTGTGAATTCTTCCCTCTCTTTTGGCCTCTCCTTTTCTTTGGTGTCGTCTTTGGTTCAACGGAGGCTGCAGGTCTCCTGTTGTCTGTCGTTGTCTCTCCATCTTCATTCAGCAGTGCTCTCTTCTCCTCATCCACCTTTCTCATGGCTCTTTTGGTCCACCTCCCGTTAGGATCAGAGCAGATCCTCTTCCCAGACTTTGTATAAAACCTACAATTAAATTCACAAAGGTCAGTGAATCTGGATATTGTGGTAATATTTGTGATAAACAAATGCTTAACAATATATCATAATTTACTGTGTCTTAAGTTTAGACACAGTTGAACTCTATGGTGAGGAGACTTACACTGTGACTGCAACAGGACAGACTCCTGCAGACTGCTTGGCGTAGTTCACTATTCTGTCCAGAGGGACTTTGGTGTTGGACCACTGGAGACAACAGCTCCGCACCGGTCCATGGGCTAAACAAGACAGACAAGAAGAACACACCTTATTAATGCATGATTGACACACACACACACAGGAAGTGGTGGCCGCCAAACACACACACACACACACACACACACGCAGGGAGGGTGGCTGCGGAAATTAGTCCTCTGCATTTAACCCATCCTTTCCCTCCAGGGGCAGCCAGGAGCAGCGGGCAGCCCTCTACGTTGATGCCCGGGGACCAACAGCTCCAGATCTTATGTCCACGTCGTGGTCAGGGACTGGACAGGAGATAGCGATCGTCGTGTGTGTTTTTTCAATTGGGGTTCTTATTGTGGAAGAGGATTCAGAACATGCAAACTCCACACAGAAAGGCCAGGGAGATAACCCACCTGGGCAGCCCAGAGTCAACAGCACCCCAGACGGGAATCGAACCCAGGACCTTCTTGTGAGGCAGCAGTGGCACACACAACAAATTCGCCAGTTTTAATACATCACATACATCATACACACTTTGTTGCACGCGGACGCTACTCGTTCTCAGACCACATGTGAAACACTCAGTACATTATGTCAATACTCACTTGTATAGACAGAGCTCATCCATGTGGCGAAGCAGAGAGTGGATAAGACCAGGCTGAACTTCATCTTCACAATGACACTTTGGCGTCCTCAGTTCTGTCGTCTGTCTGATCGTCTTTGTCTTTGTCGTTGGTCTTATAAAACACAAGCTCTTCCGTTTCCCACCCACCACACCCCCACCCATCATGATGAATGATAATAACTATGGTTACACAGTGGAGAGAGGAAACTATGAGTTTAGCTCACACAAATAGATAATGAGTAAAAGACCCTTAACCACAGTTCACACATACACACACACACACACACACACACACACATCACTTTCCTCTCCACTCACTCTACAAGCCACATGTTGCATCTACTTTGAGAGACACCAGTAGTGGGTAGTAGTCTACAGATGCTGGTCAGTCCCTCGGCGCCTATGTGTGCAGCATCAACCGTTACTACAGTCCTGGAATAATCAGGATAACCACATCATTCACCCAATGTTTTGTTAAGAGCAATGGATCCGCTCTGCTATATTGCTACGCTCCGGTAGGCCTATCCCAGCATGCATTGGGCAGAATGAAGGGAAACACCCTGGACAGGTCACCAATCCATCACAGGGCTGACACAGATAAACAGACAAACACGCTCACACCTCTGGGCAATGTAGAGTCTCTGATCCACCTGACGTCCAGGTCTTTGGAATGAAGGAGGAAACCCATGTGAACATGGAGAGACCAGAGGCACCACCACGAACCACTGAACCACCAAGCCACTTCCCTTAGCATTCAAGAGAGTCTCTGTGGTATTATGAGTGCATCACAGTACATGCATGGACACAATGTTTTCATGGGCATCATAGTGCATCATGCATGTGTGTAAATGCATGAACCTTCACTTCTGTAGAAGTTCCTCCTCTCCACTAAACCAGAAAGGTCAGATATTGTGATACCTTGTTACTGTGGTACCAAAACAGTGATGCTGTTTACCTCTGTAGTATGGAGGCCTAACATAGTGACTCTTAACTTGACAACACTAAATAAAATAACTTTATCAATTACCAATATACACAGTATATATGTATGTTCCAGCTGTTGGTAACAAAAACACAAACTTTACTTTAATACCTTTTTATTGGATATTGACAAAAAGGTCAAAGTTCAGGGTCTTTGTTTCAGACATTTATGAGGAAATGTTTTCTATATATTAAAATACATAATAATCAACACAAAGCAGAATACAATCTAACAATCTTTTGTTTTGTTTTTGTTTCAGGTCTGTAGGCTCTTAATGTGTCAGTTGTGCAGGGTTTGATAACTGATTAGTCATGTTATAAGGCTCCTTGGGTGTTCTTTCTCTGCTTCTTCCTTCCTCTCCTGTTCTTTTTCCCCTGTGAATTCTTCCCTCTCTTTTGGCATCTCCATTTCTTTGGTGTCGTCTTTGGTTCAACGGAGGCTGCAGGTCTCCTGTTGTCTGTCGTTGTCTCTCCATCTTCATTCAGCAGTGCTCTCTTCTCCTCATCCACCTTTCTCATGGCTCTTTTGGTCCAGCTCCCGTTAGGATCAGAGCAGATCCTCTTCCCAGACTTTGTATAAAACCTACAATTAAATTCACAAAGGTCAGTGAATCTGGATATTGTGGTAATATTTGTGATAAACAAATGCTTAACAATATATCATAATTTATTGTGTCTTAAGTTTAGACACAGTTGAACTCTATGGTGAGGAGACTTACACTGTGACTGCAACAGGACAGACTCCTGCAGACTGCTTGGTGTAGTTCACTATTCTGTCCAGAGGGACTTTGGTGTTGGACCACTGGAGACAACAGCTCGACACCGGTCCATGGGCTAAACAAGACAGACAAGAAGAACACACCTTATTAATGCATGATTTACACACACACACACACAGGAAGTGGTGGCCGCCAAACACACACACACACACACGCAGGGAGGGTGGCTGCGGAAATTAGTCCTCTGCATTTAACCCATCCTTTCCCTCCAGGGGCAGCCAGGAGCAGCGGGCAGCCCTCTACGTTGATGCCCGAGGACCAACAGCTCCAGATCTTATGTCCACGTCGTGGTCAGGGACTGGACAGGAGATAGCGATCGTCGTGTGTGTTTTTTCAATTGGGGTTCTTATTGTGGAAGAGGATTCAGAACATGCAAACTCCACACAGAAAGGCCAGGGAGATCACCCACCTGGGCAGCCCAGAGTCAACAGCGCCCCAGACGGGAATCGAACCCAGGACCTTCTTGTGAGGCAGCAGTGCCACACACAACAAATTTGGCAGTTTTAATACACATTTAAAACTGGCACATTTTGTTGCACGCGTACGCTACTCGTTCTCAGACCACATGTGAAACACTCAGTACATTACGTCAATACTCACTTGTATAGACAGAGCTCATCCATGTGGCGAAGCAGAGAGTGGATAAGACCAGGCTGAACTTCATCTTCACAATGACACTTTGGCGTCCTCAGTTCTGTCGTCGGTCTGATCGTCTTTGTCTTTGTCGTTGGTCTTATAAAACACAAGCTCTTCCGTTTCCCACCCACCACACCCCCCACCCATCACGATGAATGATAACTATGGTTATACAGTGGAGAGAGGAAACTATGAGTTTAGCTCACACAAATAGATAATGAGTAAAAGACCCTTAACCACAGTTCACACATACACATCACTTTCCTCTCCACTCACTCTACAAACCACATGTTGCATCTACTTTGAGAGACACCAGTAGTGGGTAGTAGTCTACAGATGCTGGTCAGTCCCTCGGCGCCTATGTGTGCAGCATCAACCGTTACTACAGTCCTGGAATAATCAGGATAACCACATCATTCACCCAATGTTTTGTTAAGAGCAATGGATCCGCTCTGCTATATTGCTATGCTCCGGTAGGCCTATCCCAGCATGCATTGGGCAGAATGAAGGGAAACACCCTGGACAGGTCACCAGTCCATCACAGGGCTGACACAGATAAACAGACAAACACGCTCACACCTCTGGGCAATGTAGAGTCTCTGATCCACCTGATGTCCAGGTCTTTGGAATGAAGGAGGAAACCCATGTGAACATGGAGAGACCAGAAGCACCACCACGAACCACTGAACCACCATGCCACTTCCCGTAGCATTTAAGAGAGTCTCTGTGGTATTATGAGTGCATCACAGTACATGCATGGACACAATGTTTTCATGGGCATCATAGTGCATCATGCATGTGTGTAAATGCATGAACCTTCACTTCTGTAGAAGTCCCTCCTCTCCACTAAACCAGAAAGGTCAGATAGTGTGATACCTTGGTACTGTGGTACCAAGAAACAGTGATGCTGTTTACCTCTGTAGTATGGAGGCCTAACATAGTGACTCTTAACTTAACAACACTAAATAAAATAACTTTATCAATTACCAATATACACGGTATATATGTATGTTCCAGCTGTTGGTAACAAAAACACAAACTTTGCTTTAATACCTTTTTATTGGATATTGACAAAAAGGTCAAAGTTCAGGGTCTTTGTTTCAGACATTTATGAGGAAATGTTTTCTATATATTAAAATACATAATAATCAACACAAAGCAGAATACAATCTAACAATCTTTTGTTTTGTTTTTGTTTCAGGTCTGTAGGCTCTTAATGTGTCAGTTGTGCAGGGTTTGATAACTTTGATTAGTCATGTTATAAGGCTCCTTGGGTGTTCTTTCTCTGCTTCTTCCTTCCTCTCCTGTTCTTTTTCCCCTGTGAATTCTTCCCTCTCTTTTGGCATCTCCTTTTTTTTGGTGTCGTCTTTGGTTCAACGGAGGCTGCAGGTCTCCTGTTGTCTGTCGTTGTCTCTCCATCTTCATTCAGCAGTGCTCTCTTCTCCTCATCCACCTTTCTCATGGCTCTTTTGGTCCAGCTCCCGTTAGGATCAGAGCAGATCCTCTTCCCAGACTTTGTATAAAACCTACAATTAAATTCACAAAGGTCAGTGAATCTGGATATTGTGGTAATATTTGTGATAAACAAATGCTTAACAATATATCAGAATTTTCTTAAGTTTAGACACAGTTGAACTCTATGGTGAGGAGACTTACACTGTGACTGCAACAGGACAGACTCCTGCAGACTGCTTGGCGTAGTTCACTATTCTGTCCAGAGGGACTTTGGTGTTGGACCACCGGAGACAACAGCTCGACACCGGTCCATGGGCTAAACAAGACAGACAAGAAGAACACACCTTATTAATGCATGATTGACACACACACACACAGGAAGTGGTGGCCGCCAAACACACACACACACACACACACGCAGGGAGGGTGGCTGCGGAAATTAGTCCTCTGCATTTAACCCATCCTTTCCCTCCAGGGGCAGCCAGGAGCAGCGGGCAGCCCTCTACGTTGATGCCCGAGGACCAACAGCTCCAGATCTTATGTCCACGTCGTGGTCAGGGACTGGATAGGAGGATAGCGATCGTCGTGTGTGTTTTTTCAATTGGGGTTCTTTTTGTGGAAGAGGATTCAGAACATGCAAACTCCACACAGAAAGGCCAGGGAGATAACCCACCTGGGCAGCCCAGAGTCAACAGCGCCCCAGACGGGAATCGAACCCAGGACCTTCTTGTGAGGCAGCAGTGCCACACACAACAAATTTGGCAGTTTTAATACACATTTAAAACTGGCACATTTTGTTGCACGCGTACGCTACTCGTTCTCAGACCACATGTGAAACACTCAGTACATTACGTCAATACTCACTTGTATAGACAGAGCTCATCCATGTGGCGAAGCAGAGAGTGGATAAGACCAGGCTGAACTTCATCTTCACAATGACACTTTGGCGTCCTCAGTTCTGTCGTCGGTCTGATCGTCTTTGTCTTTGTCGTTGGTCTTATAAAACACAAGCTCTTCCGTTTCCCACCCATCACACCCCCACCCATCACGATGAATGATAACTATGGTTATACAGTGGAGAGAGGAAACTATGAGTTTAGCTCACACAAATAGATAATGAGTAAAAGACCCTTAACCACAGTTCACACATATACATCACTTTCCTCTCCACTCACTCTACAAACCACATGTTGCATCTACTTTGAGAGACACCAGTAGTGGGTAGTGGTCTACAGATGCTGGTCAGTCCCTCGGCGCCTATGTGTGCAGCATCAACCGTTACTACAGTCCTGGAATAATCAGGATAACCACTTCATTCACCCAATGTTTTGTTAAGAGCAATGGATCCGCTCTGCTATATTGCTACGCTCCGGTAGGCCTATCCCAGCATGCATTGGGCAGAATGAAGGGAAACACCCTGGACAGGTCACCAGTCCATCACAGGGCTAACACAGATAAACAGACAAACACACTCACACCTCTGGGCAATGTAGAGTCTCTGATCCACCTGACGTCCAGGTCTTTGGAATGAAGGAGGAAACCCATGTGAACATGGAGAGACCAGAGGCACCACCACGAACCACTGAACCACCATGCCACTTCCCTTAGCATTCAAGAGAGTCTCTGTGGTGTTATGAGTGCATCACAGTACATGCATGGACACAATGTTTTCATGGGCATCATAGTGCATCATGCATGTGTGTAAATGCATGAACCTTCACTTCTGTAGAAGTCCCTCCTCTCCACTAAACCAGAAAGGTCAGATATTGTGATACCTTGGTACTGTGGTACCAAAACAGTGATGCTGTTTACCTCTGTAGTATGGAGGCCTAACATAGTGACTCTTAACTTGACAAGACTAAATAAAATAACTTTATCAATTACCAATATACACAGTATATATGTATGTTCCAGCTGTTGGTAACAAAAACACAAACTTTGCTTTAATACCTTTTTATTGGATATTGACAAAAAGGTCAAAGTTCAGGATCTTTGTTTCAGACATTTATGAGGAAATGTTTTCTATATATTAAAATACATAATAATCAACACAAAGCAGAATACAATCTAACAATCTTTTGTTTTGTTTTTGTTTCAGGTCTGTAGGCTCTTAATGTGTCAGTTGTGCAGGGTTTGATAACTGATTAGTCATGTTATAAGGCTCCTTGGGTGTTCTTTCTCTGCTTCTTCCTTCCTCTCCTGTTCTTTTTCCCCTGTGAATTCTTCCCTCTCTTTTGGCATCTCCTTTTCTTTGGTGTCGTCTTTGGTTCAACGGAGGCTGCAGGTCTCCTGTTGTCTGTCGTTGTCTCTCCATCTTCATTCAGCAGTGCTCTCTTCTCCTCGTCCACCTTTCTCATGGCTCTTTTGGTCCAGCTCCCGTTAGGATCAGAGCAGATCCTCTTCCCAGACTTTGTATAAAACCTACAATTAAATTCACAAAGGTCAGTGACTCTGGATATTGTGGTAATATTTGTGATAAACAAATGCTTAACAATATATCATAATTTACTGTGTCTTAAGTTTAGACACAGTTGAACTCTATGGTGAGGAGACTTACACTGTGACTGCAACAGGACAGACTCCTGCAGACTGCTTGGCGTAGTTCACTATTCTGTCCAGAGGGACTTTGGTGTTGGACCACCGGAGACAACAGCTCGACACCGGTCCATGGGCTAAACAAGACAGACAAGAAGAACACACCTTATTAATGCATGATTGACACACACACACACACAGGAAGTGGTGGCCGCCAAACACACACACACACACACACACACGCAGGGAGGGTGGCTGCGGAAATTAGTCCTCTGCATTTAACCCATCCTTTCCCTCCAGGGGCAGCCAGGAGCAGCGGGCAGCCCTCTACGTTGATGCCCGGGGACCAACAGCTCCAGATCTTATGTCCACGTCGTGGTCAGGGACTGGACAGGAGATAGCGATCTTCGTGTATGTTTTTTTCAATTGGGGATTCTTATTGTGGAAGAGGATTCAGAACATGCAAACTCCACACAGAAAGGCCAGGGAGATAACCCACCCTGGGCAGCCCAGAGTCAACAGCGCCCCAGACGGGAATCGAACCCAGGACCTTCTTGTGAGGAAGCAGTGCCACACACAACAAATTCGCCAGTTTTAATACATCACATACATCATACACACTTTTGTTGCACGCGTACGCTACTCGTTCTCAGACCACATGTGAAACACTCAGTACATTACGTCAATACTCACTTGTATAGACAGAGCTCATCCATGTGGCGAAGCAGAGAGTGGATAAGACCAGGCTGAACTTCATCTTCACAATGACACTTTGGCGTCCTCAGTTCTGTCGTCTGTCTGATCGTCTTTGTCTTTGTCGTTGGTCTTATAAAACACAAGCCCTTCCGTTTCCCACCCACCACACCCCCACCCATCACGATGAATGATTATCACTCTGGTTACACAGTGGAGAGAGGAAACTATGAGTTTAGCTCACACAAATAGAAAATGAGTAAAAGACCCTTAACCACAGTTCACACACACACACACATCACTTTCCTCTCCACTCACTCTACAAGCCACAGGTTGCATCTACTTTGAGAGACACCAGTAGTGGGTAGTTGAAACAATTAGTCTACAGATGCTGGTCAGTCCCTCGGCGCCTATGTGGGCAGCATCAACCGTTGCTGTAGTTTAAGTGACTACAGTCCTGGAATAATCAGGATAACCACATCATTCACCCACTGAGGAATAGATCCAGTCTTCTGTATTGTTCCGCTCCAATAGGTTAGCTTAATAATTTCCACACTCAAAATTGCTTTGCTAGCTCAAACTAGATGTAACTTAAAATATTTCATAAAAAAATATATCAATAATTTCATTAAAAAATATTTTTTGTCACACATAGATTATTCACAGCAGTAGCATTAGCAAGACTGTAACACTGGATGAGCGAGCATCACTCAAAACAAAGTGAGAGAGCACCATTTGGTGTAACCTTGGCGTTGTAGGGAGTTTAACTTCGTCAAGCTGGTACTGTTAAAATGAAAATGCATGATACAGAAATGAAAAGAAAATGATATTTCCCCATCACACACATGCAAGATACATGCATGCACACATACAGATGCAAACAGCCTTCCTCCTGTTGTCCTGTTGTCTCACTCTCACCCACAACTGACTGATGTACAGCGGGAGTGGGTTTGGCATTCTCACCACAAACTGAATTTAAACATCCCGCCCATTAGAGGTGCATTTTCATTTTCACTTCTCCATGATGAAATAGCCAGCCAATACCTTGCAGTCAGCAAACAAAGAGAGTGTATTTTTACATTGGGGAAAAGGGTTTTAATAATGTAAGATTTAATGTAAGAGATGATGGGTTTGGATGGAGGCAAGCCACAGTATTCTTTTATTTATGGAGGAAGTGGGAGGACATATATAATAATATGTTCTGTTACAAAAGCAGATGTTTGGAGAAATACAGTGGATGAATGAGTGGTAGAATCAGAAAGGCTTCAGTCCTCAAGGCTTAGCAGCATTTAACCAAGCACAGAAGGAGAGAATTACTTAGAGGCAGACAAACTGACAATATAATGGACTTGATTTAAAGCCAAAAGGTAGAAAGAGAGGAGGGATTGAGAGTGTGTGTGTGTGAGAGAGAGAGAGAGAGAGAGAGAGAGAGAGAGAAGGAGAGTGTGAGAGAGAGTGACTGGCAAAGAGGCAAACAGAGATAGACAGATAGACAGACAGCAACGGAAAGAGGATGGATTAAAAAAGATGTCGAACACTCGAGAGAGAGAGAGAGAGAGAGAGAGAGAGAGAGAGAGAGAGAGAGAGAGAGAGAGAGAGAGAGAGTGTGTTGCGAAGAAAGGCAGACAGGAAAATGAAGGACAGGTGTGAATGAAGGGACCAAGAGAAAAAAAAACCAAGCGCCAGCACATCATTATTCCCCTACACAGCTCCGCCATGATACCAACAATAAAGGCTTGATTGGCCCTCCGCCTGGGAGCAGACTGAATGGACAGCAAATGTTAGTTTCCTGCCTCCGACTCTCACAGTCAACAACAACAAATCTGCAGGCGCATAAAAGCCTGTCGTCCCAAAACATCCAATCACTGAAATCAGGGGGGAAAAAATCATGGCTGACATTCAGACCCTCATCAGGCACAGACAAAAAATACATATAAATACTCCTACACGCAAACACACAAAGGCTTGCAGGCGCACATAACCCACCTGCACGCACCGATGTACTCAACACTCAACCCGCATCATTATCATCCCTGTGGCAACCTGTTTATCAGCGGAGAAATGCCTCGTTGGATTATTTATTTCTTTACTCATTCATTAGCTGCTGTCCTGGGCAGCAGGCCGACAGCGTGGCTGATAGGAATTAGTCTCCTGATAAAGCGAGAGATTGGAACGAAGCATCGCAGGAAATTACAATCAATACTGACTCTCATATCCTCATCCGATATCGATCGCAAACGCGAGTGAGAAGCGCATTGTCGGGCCCTGTACATGACTGAGAGCACGGGCGAGAGCAGGTATTTACGTAGGCATGCATGTTCACACACACAGACACACACACACACACACACACACACACACACACACACACACACACACACACTGTAAGGCTGTATTAAATGTGTTTATTGTTTTACAGAACCCTGGGGAGAGCCAAATGAAGTGAGGGCAAGACAAATCATCTGATGCATTCTCTCAACAATTTCTCTCTCTCTCTCTCTCTCTCTCTCTCTCTCTCTCTCTCTTCGTTCTACCACTTTCCCCATCATCATGCGCACAGCATAAGAGAAAAGAAGAAGGAGGAAGGAAACCAAACTCTTCCGGCACAAACCACGACTTTCTGAGCACATTGTACTTGTGTGCATGCACACTCGCTCAGGCTTTGGTTCTCTACCACGCATGAGGGGTTTGCGTGTACTGTACATTGTGTGTGCTACTCTCTTACAGTAGATTCTGCTAGATAAGGATCACAGGAGACTGTTTCCTGATACACAACAAATCACTGGCTGGTGCCCGGCTAAAGGCTAAACACACATACACACACGGGCATAGACACACTGTGGATGAGACCAGCAATTGAAGAAATGTCTAATCAGATGGCTATATCTGGCTCTGTCTGTCTGTGCGCTTTCTCTCTCTGTCTGTTTAATAAAGCGTCCAGACAAATCAAGATGTAATTTTATCCCTTATCTAATACTGGTGTATTTCATTGATGAATGTTGGAAGATAACGAAATATGTTTTTCTTCTTTTGTGCAGAAATAAAGATGAGAGAGTCTGATAAACTCGGCCTCTCTCTTCCTCCCCTTCCCTCTGTGGGTGTGTCTTTGTGTCTCTCTGTCCATATGTACTGATAAGTTCATCTCGAGTAAGAAAAACAGCCGGAAAGTTTGAAAACTTCTCTTAAGGCCAGGAAAGCTGTAACAAAGAGCTATGTGTCTGAACGAGGCCGGTGCTTCAGCGTGACAGAGAGAACGTCTGTCTGGGGACAGACTCTTTTGTAAAGAGCAGTGCACTCCAGGTCATTTCAGAGCTGGGTGAAGTGTTGAGATGAGCACTGATGTTTTCATAGGTAACAGTGGAGCCAATACATACCGATCAATACACCAACCTTTGTCAGACTGATTGCCTGGCGTTCTGCTTTGTCCCGCCTCCCACCCACCAGACGTCCAGATCAACCACTTTTATTCTGAGGAGAAGAAGTGGAAAGATATGACTTGTTTTTTTTTTTGCTTTGCTCTTTTCATTTTAGTCCAAGACTTTTCTGCTGTTATATTCATTTTCTCTTTCGCTCTCTCTCACCCAAACACACACCCGCTTGAACACACACACACACACACACACACACACACACACACACAGTTAGCTTGTGTGCAGGCTTGTAAGGAATGAAAAAATAAATTAAATCAAAGGTTAGTCATCAGGAAATGAAACCTTCAGACCTTCTCCCCAGGGTAGACTTCCGTAGGTGGATCTCATATCTATCTGGTCAATAAGGAGATGAAATCCCACGTGGAGCTGAAGAATGACATTTACTTTCCAATTAAAATTAGAATTAACTAAGTCATTTCCAATTCATTTCCCGAAACGGCGGAGTTGAGATGAAACTGACCTCGCGCCCTAGTATCAATCTCGTTGCTATTGACCCCTCCAGCATAAAGCCTCGATTGTGGATCAACCGTCCATTTAGGTAAAGCGTCAATAATCGACTTTAACCGCGGGTTGTATCACCATATACATTAGCATAGACGTAGCTCTCATAGCTCAGAGGAGATTTGAATGTCTATGAAAGTGTCTGACCCGGCCTGCGCCTCTGTGCACGCTCCAGAGCCCGCAGGAGCGCGGAGAGTCTAATCAATAAGCGCTTTAATTATAGCAGCGCCAGGCGCGCAGCTCTTCATGGTTGAGAGGCCCGCAATGCCACAGCTGATCCACAGACGATCATTGCAGATGGCGTAGGTTTTTACCGCCTCAGTAACCTGTCGCTCTTCGGCCAATGCCATTCAATAGACAGCAAATTGCCCTCTCCTCCTCTCCTCCTGCTCTAAAACGGGCCGATTAGCAGGGAGGCGGTGGTCACTTTCTATTGTGTTGTGACCTGTATTTCCTCTATGAGAAAGTACTATAGTAATCCTATATTACGTTTTAGAAGGATAGTATAAAACTACCTCAGCCAGTCTCTAAACTACCTATTCTATATACATTTTAAGAATATTCTAGTGATACCAGGTGATACCAAGAATATTATGGGATACAAATGAATACTATGGAGTAAGATAATGTCACTCACTATTGACACAAGTCCCTATGAATATTGTAGGAATATTAGAGTGATCTTTCGTTGGATTATACTGTTTGTTATTCTAAAAGCCCTGTGAAAGACTCTCAGACAAATACATCTTTCTTTAAGGTTTCAGACCAGTGATGTTGTCAAATGTCATCTCAGATTCATATCAACCAAATGATTTGGTTTGATCATCGTACAACTTCATGGACTTCAGATGTGCAATTGCTGTCCAAAAACTTCAAAATGAACTTAGATCAAGGCTTATCTCCGGGCTCTAGTTCTCTAATTTTAACAAACCAAGGCTATTTCTTCGTTTCTGTTATCTGATTCTTTCCCATTTTGGAAATTCTCTCTTTAAAAGAATGTAGATATATTACTGCTCTGAGCAAGCACATAAACTCTCTCCCTTCCCAAAGACAGAGGATCAAGTCTATCAAAGACACGTTTCCTACAGCTGCACTGACAATGAATTGGATGCTGACTTTATGGATTAAAAAAAAAAATTGTGCATGTGAAATTATGCTGGGTAGTGTCACAGTGTCCACAGTGATGCTTTTCTGTTCACTGTCAATGGAGCATCCTGATCCTGGGATCTAGTCTTGGCTCCTGTTTGTACTTTTGGTGAGTACTTGTTCATGTAGCTAGACTGTCCAAGATCATAGCAATGACATTACATTTCTGTTTCAGTGTGGATTTTTCAAGTCAAGTCAAGTTTATTTGTCACATGTAGCAGATACAGCAAGTGTGTTCCATAAAAAGGGCAATAGTACACAGTACATTCAAAATGTAAAGTAAAAGTATAAAGTGTGTAAATCCAAGATTAATGGCAGGGGTGGGCAGTAGGGTTTATAAGGTAACTTCATCCAGAGGAAAGCTAGCTAGACTTTATCCGCTACACAGAAAGGATGTGCACCTACTTGGAGCTTCCTTTCTGAACCTATAATCTGGTGCACTAGATGGCGTGCTTTGCCTGCAGAGAGTGAAAGTGGAGCCTGAGCAAGACAGGCTGTGAGAGAGTCATCCACATTTAGCCCAGTAGTCCACAGTGACAAAGAATACAACCGCTGCATTCCCAAGGCTATAACAGCACAGTGATGTGGCCCCGGCTGGACCACACATTATTCCCCTCTCAGTGGTTATACAGTAAGCTGTGAGGCTAAAGGGATAAAATGTCAGTTAGACTTGAATCATTTAGTCTTCACAATCTGGACTTTACAGAACTTAAACCGACAAGCTCGACATCCTGCGGTTACAGCGCAGCATGCGGGGGGAGTGATGATTTTATCCAAGCGTGTTTCATCTGTCAAAAGTCTGGTTTACCTCTTTTCTCTGGCCGGTGAAGAATCCTTCGATTGATTTTTTTTTTTTTGTGTGGCCGGTCATTAGCCGTGGCGGTGCCTTTGGCGGTGGCATCTCGGATGAGGCTGTGCTTGAGAAACGTTATTAGGAGGAGATCAAAGAGCACGTCTCTTTTCAGACCGCCGTGCTCATTCATGACTCATTGCACACAAGGTCTCACTCTTCTCTTCTCATCTCTCGTTCTGTATTTGTCTGCTTTGATCACACACTCGATCCACTCAGTCCGTATCTCGCCCCCCCCCCCCCCCCCCCCCCCCCTCTCGTTCTCGCTTCCCTGTTTTCCCGGGGCGTGCACTTGCTTTTCTGTCTGTGTCATGCACACATCCCATGATTGCAATTTTCATCCCCCACAACATTTTTTTTTGTTTCTCTGCTCACAAAACGCCCCAACCCCCACTTCCAACTTTCTGCCCTGTGTCTTATCCCCCTCTTCCTACAGCCCTCTTTTCCCCCTATGTGTCACCCCACCATTCGTCCCTCTGTTGGGTTAAGCAGGGTCATATCAAAGCCTTAATCCCTAATCATGTGTGTGTGTGTGTGTGTGTGTGTGTGTGTGTGTGTGTGTGTGTGCGTGTGTGCGTGCGTGTGTGTGTGAAAGCAAGGCCCCGCTGCTTGAGCAAGATTATTCTAAGTTCCTGACCTCTGGGTGGCGAGAGGGGGCCCGTGTTTGGAAACACAGGCACCGTCTTTGTTTCTCAAGCCCAGCGGGGGACCTCGGCCCCGGGGCCTCTCTGGTCAGGCGAGCCCCCGGACGCACTCGGCCCTGTTCCGTTTTTTGCCGAGGGCCTGTGGGCTCCTGAGGGCCAGCTTAGCATTAATATGCTGTGAACCAAACAAACAGCTGGGCGGCACAGGCGAGCACTCCTTGGACACACACACACACACACACACACACACACACACACAGAAACAGACTACCACACATAATAACAGGATGAGTTAGGCTTGCAAGCAAAACATTGATTTAAAATCCCCCTGCGGTGAGTCAATCTGGCCCCAATAGCCATTCAAGTGTATCTGCTTGATCTGATGTTTCCCAATAAGAGAGATTCCTCCCAGGGTGTGTGTATGAGTGTGTGTGTGTGTGTGTGTGTGTGTGTGTGTGTGTGTGTATGTGTGTGAGAGAGAGAGAGAGAGAGAGATATTGATCGTGGAGTGACATGGCACTATAGATCCCAGGCAGCTGCTAAGAGTTTAAATGAGGTCCAGCATATCATTAAATCTCTGATGATATTGTGAAAGGAGACTCTGGTAAAGTGTTTCACTTTTTCATCCGCCAGATGAAAGCAGACTGCATCGCCCCGATCGTCTCTCCTGGCTGGCGACTCTCAGACATCGTATATATGCATCCACGCAAAAGGGGTCTGAGTGCCCGGGAGGTCAGGAAGCCCGGTTCAAATTGAGGTCTGCGGGATCGATCACCTCCGCCTGGCTTGGGTGCGGTAGCCCGGACCTTAGGTGCAGGAGTTCAGTTCCCTCTGGCTCCTCCGTCGGCTCCTCCTCAGTGACGGAGGCTCTGTATGGGGCTTTTGTTTTCCTAACCACTTTTCTTTTGAAAGAGAAATTTCTGTGTTTGGATATGTATTATATAAATACAATATATGAATATGATTGATTATTATCATCATCATTATTACGTCGCAATTGTGAGACATTTCCTCCTTCCCATGATCCATTACTTAATGGGAACGACAGGAGGAAGTGGTTCTCCACTGGTTGGTAGGGCATGACCAATAAGGTTAGTCGTACGCCGAGGCCTTCCTAATGACCAGATATGATATCCACGTCAGCATTTATAGGAGAGATTGCATTTTCACCGCCGTCATAAAGACAGGAGGTGCAGATGATAAGCCCAAATCGATACAGTATGTTAGCAGTGATAAGCCTCGACCTTTCTCTCTCTCTCGCAACTGTGATACCGCCTGAGGAAATCTCCCACACCAATACAGCGCCACTATCGCTGAGGGAAGAGTGTTTAGGCCTTAAGCTTCCATTCTGTTTCCATTCATTTTGACAACACCGGGAACAATTTATCCACATATTTATATGGAAAAGCTTGTGCACGCACACACACACACACACACACGCAAACGGACGCACACAGAGGCACAGACACAGGCAGAGGTGCTGTGGTTATGAGCGGTGTTACCACAGGTAATGTGATCACGGTGCAGACAGAATGATGTGTTTATATCATCGGGGGGGGGGGGGGGGGGGGGGGGGAGACAGGATGGAGAGAGGAAGGGGAAGGGAGGGGCAGCGAGAGGAGGGGAGGAAAAGAGCGGTGGAAGAACGGATGGTCGAGATAAAGGGGGAGGATGGGGAGTGGGTGGAGAGGAAGGGATGGAGGAATGAATACAGCAGAGCGAGGGATAACGAGAGAATGGAGATGGATGACAAACGATGAGGAAGAGGAGAAGACAGAGGGGAGACGTGAGGGAGGAGGGTGTCTGCCTGTCAATCAGATTATGAACCAATCATTTGACAGAGAATTGCTTTGACCTGAAACCTGGCAGATCACATTTGCACCTAACACACACACACACACACACACACACACACACACACACACGTTTGCAGATGCACTCAGTATCGCTTGCACGCAGTTGCATGGAGATAAATGTGTCTAGCTTGCATCCAGTGAAGTGTTAAGTGCACGTATTAGGATGTAGCAGCATGCATGTATGTGCCCAGTGCGTGTGTGCACGTGTGTGTGTGTGTGTGTGTGTGTGTGCGTGTGTGTGTGTGAGCGTGTGTGTGTGTGAGTGTAAGTAAGTGAATGAGTGAGTGATGGATGGAGGATAATGCACATTTACCCTCTCTCCTCTCACGAGGGCTGGGCTGTTTAGATGTCTAGCCTGGGTGATGGCTCACACACACACACACACGCACACACACACACACACACACACACACACACACACAATTGTGCTTGATAAGCCTGCTTCTCTCTAACTCAATGTATTACTGTTGATAAATCTCTTCCCTTCTGTCCTTCATTTTTGTTTACCTTTCCCTCATCTACATTTATCTTCCTCTATATCCCTTTTCTTAGACCTTGGGCTCTCTCTCTCGCTCTCTCTCTCTCTCTCTCGCTCTCTCTCTCTCTCTCTCTCTCTCTCTCTCTCTCTCAGTAATGGAGCTAATTTGTTTAGCACACTAGGAGTGTCTGTCCATTAGCACAGGCCTGTCCATGCTAAGAGAGATGGTGACAAATCACACTTACATGTGTGTTTGCATTTGTGTAATTGTGTGTGTGTGTGTGTGTGTGTGTGTGTGTGTGTGTGTGTGTGTGTGTGTGTGTGTGTGTGTGTGTGAGAGTGTGTGTAGATAGTGATCTCTGTGCTCATGTATCCTTGCCTGAGTCACTTAGCAGGACACATTGATGCGAGAGGTGGAAATGAATGGAAAAGCACACTGAAGTCTTGACAGAGACCCTATTGCTCAGTAATGTTCCCCTGAATCTAAACCAGTCGTATTTTTTTAATGATGTTTTTGTCTGAGACCTGCAGCTTCCCAGTACCCTAGTACTCAACCACTAAGGCCTTAACCACTACTTTTTTTTAAATGTATTTCCTGTTATTTTATTTCTAGTTTGTACTATATGTAAGCGCAGTGCTATCACTAACTGAAAACCCCCCCTCAGACAGAATTCATTCAAGATGTTTGTGTGATCTGAGGCAGTTCAGTCAACATGAACATTTTTCTCCCTGAGCTAAAACCTGGAATCCAGAGAAGCCAGTCTCTTCTATGTGGTTACCAAGAGGTCAGACACAGACTTTGTGTACTCAGTTTTACTCTTAGCATTCTTTATTTAATTTTAGTATTCACAACTATGAACCATCTCCCTCTACGTTGCATAAAATCACTCATACTGCATGTGTTCCCATCTCCCATTCACTGTGCATAGGCAGGGCAAGGCAAGTTCACTCGTGTAGCACATTTCATACACAAGGCCATTCACAGTGCTTTCCATAGAGCATGAAATACATTAGAAAAGAAACACAGGATTTCTCTCCTGACTATCAAGGGAGGCTAGACTCTGTTAGTTTCTATCCTAAGGCTTGTTAATGATCACACATCAAATCTCTTAGGAAACTCATGGGAATCTTCCCTCTGTTATTCCCGGATATTCCCTCTGTTGCTCTCCTACACTTTTCCCCCCCATGTTACCGTCTGTACTTCTGACCGGATTAACCGACGCTAAGGCATGATCCTAACGAGAACAGAGACCCGATGACAGCATTCCTGTCTGATCCATATGTACGACCGCGGGGGCCTAAATCCCTATTCATATCCTCCCTGATGTCAGCCTATCGATGTAAGGCTCTGAGCAAGCAGGAAATGATTGAGTTCTGAGCCGGGCATCGCTCCCTCCTCTCTCTGCCAACTCACTGTCACAGTCTGGGCAAACTCCAATTTGTCACAATGACTCCATCCTTCTTTTCATCCATCCATCCTTCTCCCTTTTAATGCTTTTGATATGATGTGACATTGGCTGCAGCAAATAGTAAATGTCCCAACCGGCTGGTCATTTATTTCCATTACATCTGTGATGAATACGGCGAATGTGGGCGAAGGAGACGGAGACGGATATTTGGTATTTTCTTATTTAAATGAAATCTTTTTTTTTTGCAAATCACCTTGTTTTGAGTTGTTGTTCACCTTACTTCCCCTGGAGAATCTGCGTGTTTCCTCATCATTAGCCAATCCCCCCCCAGGTCAGCTCCGGAGGGAACGTGATACAGGAAAGGCAAGGTCAGTTTTCATTGATTGTTAAATCATTCCTCCGTTTGAGAAGGACACGATTCAGACGGTAAGACACTGCTCTTCCCCCCCGGTAGACTGACGGTAAATATCCTCAGCTCTGTGCCAGACAACACTCGCTTTTGCCTCCGAGTCAGCAGTTAGCGCATGTGTGTTTGTGTTTGTGTGTGAATGAGTTGTCGCGTGATTGAGCGCATTTGTGTGTGTACGAGGCCCGTATTTGGGCCCTATTAACCGAAGAGAAGCAGGTGCACACATAAAGCCCAGATGAGAGGACACTTGGAAGCGTCTGAATATCCTGTTCCCTCCGTCTCCCTATCTGTCTCTCCGTTTGCCTCGCTGTCTGTAGAGCTGGCGTCAGTCTCAAGGAGATCCTCCTTTTCTTCCCCTTTTTGTGGGCAGAAGCTGGCAGAGCTGGGCACATTTTTCCTCCCTGAATAGCAAACCATCTCTCTCTATCTGTCTCTCCCTCTCTCTTCCTCTTCTATCTCTCTGGCTGAATAGCTGTCTGGACTGAGAGAAAGAGGTTGTTTTTTTTAAAACATTTTTTTTTAGAGACATGAGGCGAGTCTGATTAATCTGATGTCTTGAGGAGGCCAAGTCGTAGGACTCGAAGACGCCGCGGTGGTGCCGAGTGAACAACACACGGGCTGAAGGCGTATTCTGGTGATATGTTGGAGATACAGCACAACACGTATGACCACCGTGGAAATGAAACCCCCAGTGAGCTATACTGCACCGCATCTTTCAAAACGACGTAACCCCCGGGGGTATGAAAGTGTCCGGTCTATGTCTTAGGGGGGATCGGTTTTTGCAGATGGGGGCCTAGGAGACCGGAGGGGGATATTGAAGGGGCTGCGTATGCCACTGAGACGGGGAAGCAGACGGGGGCAGGGCGGGCTTTGTAGGCTAGCCCTTTCCCACACTCCCTTTCACCTTTTGTTGTATGGCAGCACCGGGGCTCTCTGACATGACGAATCGCTCTGTCTGCCTGACTGGGACCGCGGTGGTAGGGAAGTGAGAGTGGAGTGGGGACTGGGGCGATGTATGTGTATGTGTGTGTGTGTGTGTGTGTGTGTGTGTGTGTGTGTGTTCTTCCTGTCCCCAATCATCCAAATCTCATCCTCGTGTCACCGGCCCGCCGCTGAGGAGTCGAGGTCTCAATGCCCCGACGCTTGAAGCTCTAGATGGGTGGATTCCACAGCGGATGGGACACACACTCACACACACACACACACACGCTCACACACACACACACACACACACACTTCTCGGCCCCAAATGCCAGCACCAAGCTGTTGCCCATAAAGCGCTTGGGCTGTCACAATAGAGACATTACCACATGAGTGAGTGGCTTTGAATGGGGCTGAGGGTGTGTGTGCATAGTGTGTGTGGTGGTTGTGGGGGGAGCTCCTGGCAAGGCAGACGACCCTGTCATCACCTCTGCCCCCCCCCCCCCCCCCCCCCCGCCCCCCGTCAAACAAGAGATCATCGCCAGTGACACGTGCACACACACACACACACACACACACACACACACACACACACACACACACACACACACACGGTCCTCTGCCTGTTGCTCTTATCCAAGTTATATCTCTGCTTTTTAATGATCTTTTATTATCTTCATCATCTGTGATTATATACAGTTTATGTGTGTGTGTGTGTGTGTGTGTGTGTGTGTGTGTGTGAGAGAGAGAGAGAGAGAGAGAGAGAGAGAGAGAGAGTGGGGGGGGGGAGGGAGGGTGGCTGGTTAGCTGACCAAGACATAGAGAGAATAGCTGATCCAGCCGGGCCAAGCAGGGTGAGGGGTGAGAGTCTGAGGTCTAAAGAGGAGGGGAGAGAAAAACAAGTGAAAGAAGAGTCTCAACCCCTTTATAAATGAATGAAGGACAAGGAACAGATCAGCACTTTTCTTCTGGAAATAAATTCTGTACGCTTTAGTGCAGAGAGAGAACGGAGGAGTTGGCAGGAAGACAGAGGATAAATAGTGATGAGTGTACGGGGCACGAGGAGAGCCACATTTCAAATGCTTTGTTGTAGGCTACTGTCGCTCAGCCCTGTCAATGGATATGCCTTCGCGTGCGCTTGTATGTGTGTGTGTGTGTGTGTGTGTGTGTGTGTGTGTGTGTGTGTGTGTGTGTGTGCGTGTGTGTGCGCGTGTGTGCGTGAAGCCTTCTGTAGCCCTCAAACGTCAGTATGCAGAAGCAACACTTTACACAAGTCAAGCGAGATCACTCTTCCATAGGGCATGCAGTGTGTGTGTGTGTGTGTGTGTGTGTGTGTGTGTGTGTGTGTGTGTGTGTGTGTGTGGCGGAGGGAGTGACAAGGGTTTAAGGGGACGCGTCACGCTGTCACTGCTGGAATGCATGACACCGCTGTTTTGTCACCGCACGGATGAATGCAGCTTCATGGCAGCAGAAGAAGAAGAAGAAAAGAAAGAGAAGGAAGGAAGGAATGAAGGAAGGAAGGAAGGAGTCAGAAGAAGGAAAGAAGAAAAAAAGGGACTCGTAGTTCTTTTTTTTTTTCTCCCCCACACTCAATGGGAAATTAGGTCATCCCAGTAAAGCCGGTGCAAGGAACAAATCATCATCATAATTGAAGCCTTAACAAAATCTGTGGAGGTGGCTGCTTCACACAACACACACACACACACACACACACACACACACGCACAAACACAGAAATGTCGACCCACACACACACACACACCTCTACGCACATGGCCGGGAGGGGCTATAAGAGAATTCCAACATAAATCAAGGTATGTTTGACAGGTTTATGGCTCCTTCAGGGGCCTCGTTTGAGACAGAAGCGCGATGGAGGAGCGGCTCGTCGTGGTAAATATAATTGTGGTCGTGATCTTTCTATTAATCACGGCACGGCTGGCATCACGTTTGCCTGTTTCGCCTGCGGGGAGGAATCCCAGAGCGTCAGCTGACCCTGCGGGGATCTATGTTTTTCCTTGTTCATTCACAAGATGCCACAAGATGAGAAAAATACTTTTTATCGTGGTCAAGTTTTCAAATAACTGGTGGTATTACTGCGAAACTGGCATCAGCTTAAGCCCAGATTACCCTCCAACCACTGCTGAGAAAATATGGAAGACACAATGGCACATAGAAATCACACGGCTCCAATTCCATATATCCTTCCAGCTTATGGATTTATTGTCGGTTTTGAGAGTGTCTAGTGAAATGTCGTGGTTTTTTTTATTGTGGTGGTCTCAACCTGCAGGTAATTACATCGGTTCGAGCAAATGGAGAAGCTACAGGGTGGGATAAGATGTACAATACATATACAGACACACACACACACACACACACACACACTCGTGAGCGGTTAAGCCAGAGCGATAACATGTCCTGTTTTAAAGGCGTCCTCTCCTGTCAGGAGGGCGGGGGGGGGGGGGGGGGGTTGGCAGCGTTAAACAAGTGGAAGATTGAAAGGTTGACCTTGCACACTCACCCTCCTCCTCCTCGCACATTTCCTATGACAGGCTGCACACATCACTTATTCATGTTTAAAGACAGTCCGCTCGAGACAGTCGCATTCACACACACACACACATTCCTTACAACATCGAAAATGCAGTCAAATACACATAGACTGAATAAATCTCCATAAAGTGTTTGATTGGAATCTGCAACGCGTGAATCCTTGTGGGTGAGAGCTGCTGCTGGTGCTCTGTGCAGCAGTGGCAGCAGCCGTATCAACAACTGGGCAAAGACACAGAGTTGACACTAATCCAGTAATTGCCATGTGCCCATGTCGCTTATCAAAATAATTGACAGTGTTTGCTACAGCGAGTTGGAAATGCTTACCCGTCCTAACCATGGTGTCGGCTCTGTGGTACCCAACAACTGGGGAACGAGACGCTTGGCTTTGTTGTGATGCTGTGCACAAGAATGTCGCAGATGGGGAACCCACCTTGACTCCGTTTGCCCACCTTTTTATTTGAGGAGTTTACATGCCTTTTTTTTTTAGCCCCATCTAAATTGTCATGATGTAAATTAAAAGTGTTGCTACATCACTGTAATACTTATCAACTGAACTGTTGTAGGCTATATGGGGAATGAGTCTTTTAAAGGAATTGTGGTTATTATCACTGATTGGAGGTCATAGTGAATGCACTATAGGTCTAGATCACTGGCTGCACCCCCGTTCTGCTACATCACTGTTTCATAAATATAACAGAGCAAAATCCAAATCCATTATTCACTGTAATATTGAATCTGTGGTAATCAATAGTGAGTTATATTAGGCTATTTTATCTCCTATAGTATAACTATAATAAAATATCACTCCCATAGGGATCTTTTGTTTTGTTGTAATATTTATATTGTGTCATTTAATAATACGTGTAATGTGCATTGCCTTCCTGTGGTCTTGGATCTGGTTTTAATTCTGCCCTTGATGCATTGATGATTGAGTGTTGCTGTTAGCGTGGGGTTTTATAGAGGGTTGGAGAATAGCAGTGGAGAAGAGGCTTGCCACGCACTGATTTATTGAAAGGATCATCGTTTTACCGAAGACCTTGTCCTCAAAACAAAGCCCCTTTATAATATCTTCAAGCAAGGCAGAGAATTTAAAAAAATGACCCTTGACTCAAGCAAAGTTGCACTGGAAACAAAACCATCTGTCTCAATACTAGCTTATACTGTCAATACTTGTGCAGATGGATAAATGTTGCAGTGTAGTTTTATGTGGAGAGTCTCCAAAGACCTCCATACCACCCTGGAGACAGGAGGCGGCTGATTGACAGGACTTGGCTGGCCCTGGACCCTCCTTCCCAGCGTCTCCTCCTCTCTGTCCTCTCCTCTCCCTCCTCTCCTCTCTCTCTCTCTCTCTCTCTCTCTCCTCAATCGCGGGGCTGCGCTCACCGACTCGACACCGCAAACAGGGATGCAGCGAGGGCGCAGCGCAGCCTGAAAATGGCACCAGCACGCGTCCTTTGGATCTATCCATCCCTTTTCCTCCTCTCCTCGCTTCTTCTTTTTCACGCGTTTGCGCCGAGCCGAGCCGTGCGGAATTACCCGGAGAATGAAGGTGGGTGTCCGTTTCTCTTGGTTGTGAACCAAGGGGGAGTTACTTGGTGGCGCGCCGTGCTGGGCGGCGGGGGAGCACCCCCATCCCCCGGTTCCACTTGCCGGGGATGGAAGCGGAGCGGAGCGGCCGGAGACTCCCGTTAAGTGCCGGGGCTCGGTTATGAATCATGCATAAAGAGAAGCGGGAGAGAAAGGAAAAACTGTTCGTCACGTTTTTCTTCTCCGAGCACATTGACATTAAATTTGTATGACATATACACATAGGCAACCCTGCCACGCTGTAGAGAGAGTCGGCTATAAATGTAGTTGTGGTCGTTACACTTTTCAGACATTGGAAAAGCTTTTTTTCCCCACATCCTTAACGTCCTGGAGTCGTTTATATCAGTCTGTGTAACTATTTAAAGTACTTACATCAAGGTAACTAATAACAATTGCGGCAAAATAACATTAGGAATTGACATCTCTGCCAAAATCAATGTTTCCATGGGAAATCTTCATTACAGCACATTGATGAATGCTCTTTTTTTCTTCCTGTGGACTGTATTGCCTCAGTCTCGCCAATGAGGAGCAGCAATTACATTAGATTTGTCACACGCTGCTGCTGAGCCTCTCTCAGTTATTGTATTAACATCGATGCTCGGCCTGAAATTAGACCAATGCATTTACTTACTAACTACTCCTGACTGGCTGGGCTGGCTTGGGCTGGCTGGGCTGAAACATGGCAGCTGGGTTGTTTAATGGATAGTTGAACTTGTGCTAGATAGGAGAAAGACATCTGTATATACACAAGTGTGACTCAAAATAACTGTAGGATGTATGACCCCATTTTGAAATATGTGATGTTGTGTTTTGCCGCCTGGCCTGTCAGACTATAGAGATGATATAGCTGCGCCTTGATGCTCATTTTGTGATTCACTCTGTGGTCCTCAAAGCTCCAGCCAATCCCGTCGTGTTGTTGAACAAAGCTCTCCGTCTCTCCCGGGCCTGGGTGATTTGCCTTTTATTGATACATCTCATTTCTCTCTCTCTCTCTCACACACACACACACATACGCGTCTACTGGCTTTTGACAAGTGATACATCGTATAAATTGAACAAATGATCTACATCGAACACACACACACACACACACACACACACACACAGTGACAGGCCCCACCGAGGTGGATGCCAGCCAGTGAGCTGAATCCTCTGAATGTATGTCACAACCCTGAGGAGTCCATACAGCAACAAGGCTCAGGAGGACGGACGGGGAACGACCGGGTCCTGTTTTAATAACGGGAGGAGACAACACGCTGTTGAAATATTCATCACAATTCAGCATGAATGATGAAACCAACTGGATTCTGGAGGGGGACTGTTGGTCGCTGAGCTTTTTCTGAGACTTGAACACATTTTTCATAGAGTCTGCCAGGTGTGTGTGTGTGTGTGTGTGTGTGTGTGTGTGTGTGTGTGTGTGTGTGTGTGTGTGTGTGTGTGTGTGTGTGTGTATTGTGCAACTCAGTCTAGTATCCTCCAGTAATGTCTGTGTTCTGCTGTTTAGGACAATTGGCCTAACTGGCATCTCTAAGCACAGTACTTTCTGTTTGTCTATGTGCGTGTGCGTGTGTGTGTGTGTGTGTGTGTGTGTGTGTGTGTGCCGTGCGCGTGTGTGTATGCACATTTGTTTCGTAGGGAGAGTAATCCAATGAAGCCTGTGTATGCTCTCCTTTGTTTTTTTACCTTGCGGCCTTTCATCCTGCCTTCTCTCATGCTGTGATTGCACACTTAGCTGAGGGATTGCTCTGTTCGCTGTGCCGGTGTGTGTGTGTGTGTGTGTGTGTGTATACCTTGTGTTTGTGTACGAGTGTGTGTATTCTCCACCCACAGATCACGGCAATAGTGTTTATTCCAGGAAATCCTCCTTCTGAGTCTGTCTAGTATCGGACTGTTGTAAAAAGAGAGATACGGCGGTCCAGGCTCAATTAAGAACACGGCACCTTCGACAGAGTTGATAGTGTTAGTAGAAAATAGTCTGAAGCCATAAGCCAGCTTGGGCTCCACCGAAATTGTCGGCATTTACAGAAGATCTCTCTGAGAGCGAATCGGCGGCTTTTTGGTGGAATTGCTAGAATGGGTTGAAATTGCCACTAAGCTGTCAAACCGGGGGGGGGGGGGGGGGGGGCTACGACCTCCGCTGAAAACGAGTTCATTCGCAAGTTGTTGTGGTGAAGAGCATCTTCTAAAAAAAAAGGTCTTTGTTTTTTAGAGAGGGGAGGGAGAGAGGAGTTTCGTGTGCACCAGCAGAGGGAGCCCACGACACCGTGTGTCTGAACCCTGGGGGCATACTGATGTAACAGCAGGGTGGATGCTCACAGGTCTTCCCTCGGTTCCTTTTCAGCGGCGTGTCTTCCTCCATTTCTTTCTTTGCTCTCTTTTCTGTATCCTCCCGTCTCAGACAGGAGCGTGTCACGGGGGTTTTGTTCCCGCCTCCTGTACTCTCCATCTTTCCATCTTACGCAAGAGGAGGCTCGAAAATCCTCCCCTGTTCTTTTATTTTGTGTCATTCTTCCTTTACTTCCAATCCTAGAAAACTCAGGAGCAGACAAATCTCTCTTCAGACTCTCAACTTCAGATGGAGGAACTTTCAATACAATTCAATTCATAATTCAAGTATAGCAGCTTTAAATCCCCCCCCCCCCCCCCCCCCCCCCCCCAAAAAAAAGTGGGTATATTGTGTGCAAATGTATATACCATCCAATGAATTCGGTAACAGAGGGAAAAGGAAAAACCCAATCCATCCGTGGTGTGCATTACAGCCTGCAGGTTTGCTGTAATCTGTAATTGGTCTTGGAGCTGCACGTGAAACTGCCTTTCACCGGGTGGGCCTCAGGGTGCTCGGGAAACATCAGCGCTTTGCTTCTTAAGGTTAACATGAGGGTGAGCAGTTAGTGCAGAGGCAAGCATATGTAAAACAAGCCCTATAATCACACACGCAGGCACGCACGCACACACACACACACGCGCACACACACACACACAGATCGTTAATATGGTATAATGGCGGGTCAAAGGTCTTCTCTGGTTTAATTGCTTTAATCTATAATAGTTGTAGTTATCGGCAGAGCCATACCTCACTACGCGCACGTGTGTGTGTGTGTGTGTGTGTGTGTGCGTGTGTGTGTGTGTGTGAGTCGAAGAGATTGCTGTGCTCCCATGTAACGACCATGACCTTGGACAGATGAGGATATAGATCTCTCTTCTCATCAGAAAGAGAGAGAGAGAGAGAGCACCTTTCCTTCTCTACCTCCTCCACTACTATCCATCTCTAATCCCTTCATATCTGTCCCTCTCTATCTTCTATTCATCTCCTTTCTGCCCCCCATCTCTCTCTTTCTCATCTTTCACTGCTCTCTCTCTCTCTCTCTCTCTCTCTCTCTCTCTCTCTCCCTCTCTCTCTCTCAATCTCAGACCTATCCCTCCAATAGCAGTGTAACAGTTGGATAGGAGCCTGGAGCCACAGTAGGCCTTCTGTAATGAGGTGGAACCACCAGAGCCGCTTAATACTGGTCCACACACACACACACACACACACACACACACACACACACACACACACACACCACACACACACTTATCATAACCTAATGTATTGGATTTGGTGGTCTTGGTCCACAGACGAGTGTGTCACGTCTTCCCAGGGCTAGCTGATAGATGGGAATATAAATACAGCTCACTGACAGAGAATGGCTCTGCTGTGAGGGCTACACCTCACGGGTTCGATGTGTGTGTGTATGAGAGAGAGGGAGGGGGAGTGTGTGTGTGTGTGTGTGTGTGTGTGTGTGTGAGAGAGAATTAAACAGTGGGAAAATAAGAGAGAAAATGAGAGAGAGAAAAAAACATAACATGTGATTCCACAATAAAAGAATGATCCACCCATTCCTCCTCAGACCCATGACACCATCTCACGGAGCCTTTGTGTTTCACTGGATGATTCAGGGATGGCTAAATATTCCCTTTGTATTCCCCCGCCGGCAAAACCAAAGGTCACGGTGGCTCACCGTTACTGAGCGTGTGTTTTGGTTACTGCCGCTTTCCTTTCACAGCCGTCAACAACCTGCAGAATGTGGTAAACGTGGACATGGTTGCATCCGCCCTTTACTAGCGTACGCTCACGTTCCACTAACTGCGCGGTGTTGCATCGCCGCCGGCAACCGCGTCAGCAAACTACAGCCGGACACTTGGATGATATAGGTTACGATTATCTTTTTGAGTGTGTTTGTCCCGTTGAAACATGTATTGGCGTTTCTGATTGAACATGGCAGCCTATGGGGATTCACGCCAGGATTTTTTTTTCTTTCAATGCAGTAGAAATCAATCGTGTCAGTTGCACGATATAAGGATGAACATGTGTCAACCAACCGCGGTGATTTTTGAGCTTGAATGCTTCCAATCGGGAAGCAGCTTTCATTCATTTGAAAGGAAGCGTTCCCTCGGGTGGCTGATGGTCTGAAGTCTGTTGGCTGTTGTGGAGTTTGGACTACCCCCCCCCCCCCCCATCTACCCCCCCCTCTGTCTAACTGCTGGTCCAATCACTGATCGCTGGGCCTTGACCACTAACCTAACCGCCACCCCAACCGATCCCCTCCTCCCCTCTCCACCTGCCTCTGCCTTTCTTTTCCATCCCCCTTCCACCAACGCGTGCTTTGACATTTAATTTGGCTAAATTGAATTTGGCTATTTACTTCCTCTCTCTCTCTCTCTCTCCCTCTCTCTCTCTCTCTTTTTTTCCTCTTGTGGTTTACTCTGCGGGCTTGGCTCGTGTCGGGGCTGTGAAAGGCAGCATTAGCCGGCTTCACAAACAAACAGCCAGGGATTTCGCTCAGGTGTTGATACAGGATGTTTGCTGACCGCCGCTTCCAGCCTTCCCCTGCTGATGAACTCCCCCCTCCCCTGCATCCCCCTGATCCCACTCCCCCTGTTCCCTCCCTTTCAATCTCACTGTTATCCCAGCTCTGCTTGATAGTCTGACGGGAGTGGGGCGGGCAGACAGACAGACGGACAAGCTATCAGACAGGCTGTCAGACAGACAGACAATTAGATGTGTCGTGCTGACAGACCACGTTGAGGTGTGTGTGTGTGTGTGTGTGTGTGTGTGTGTGTTATGTGTACCTACAGTAGCAACCTGTCTAAATGTACTTTTATCTGACATGTGATTTCCTATCCGTCTCCACTGCTGTGGCTCGTTGGTGATATTCCAGCCCAATTTACCCTTCTGTGACCAACCACTGTGTGACAGCTGTGAAGTGTGTGTGTGTGTGTGTGTGTGTGTGTGTGTGTGTGTGTGTGTGTGTGTGTGTGTGTGTGCCCACAGGGTACCAGTGCTCTTGAGGAGGAACATCTTTAGAACTAACAGAGCACAAAGAAAGGTCAAGAAGAACCTTAAAGACAAAAAAAAACCTTAAACACACACGTGCACACACACACACACACACACACACACACAAGGCAGAATGTTACAGACACTCCTGCAGCATTAGCTTGCATCTTATTAAGGAAAAAGCTTAATCTGTCACTGCTCATTCATTCTATTCATTCCTGCCTCACTATTTTAATTCAGGTCTTTAAATGAATGGTGCTGTGCGTCACAGTCTGAGTGTGTGTGCATGCGTGCACGTGTGTGTGTGTGTGTGTGTGTGTGTGTGTGTATGTGTGGGCGTATGTGTGTCTGTGGGTTGTACTGCAAGTTGTCTTTGTATGCTCAAGGTCTTCGGCGGTGTATCCGTTCATGTGCATGTGCATGTGTGTGTGTGTGTGTGTGTGTGGGTGGTTGCGTGTGTGTGTGCATGTGTGTGTTGCTCCTTGCCCCCGATGAGTTGTTGGCATACTGGTGGAAGAAGCTTATTAAAAAAACAAGTGTCTACATCTGACTGGGTGTCACAGTTCAACACTGCAGGCATTCAACCAGCGTGCACAAACACACATACACACACACACACACACCCAAACACGCACACACACACACACACACACACACTCCAGAGTCTCTTCAAGCGACAAACTAGGGCAGTGCTCCTGTCATAGACTGTCAGAATGGGATCTTTCCCATTCTGCTAGCGCTGCCAGTGTATACTAAATAGCAGAGTAGGCTCTCTTCTTATGTACCCTCTGCCACAGTCGAGGGGGGGGGGGGGGTCCAAATACACTAACTGAACTAGTTAAAGGCAGAGTTCATGGCATACTTTATATTTTCATAAACATCTTCATATATTTAGGTTTATACAGCACCTGCCCTTGTGGTTGTTTTAGTCATTAGATGTTTTGGGGAACGGGCGTCTCACAGCACCTCACGCCTCCCTTTAAAAATCACTCTAGAGCAATAGCCCAGAATAAAAGCTTCTTAAAAGAGAAGATTTGTCATCTCACATAGGCATATTTGTCCATTTATGACTACAGCGGATAACCTTTTGTTCTTTTGAAAATGTGAAAAGACCTATTATTTTAACTTATGGCCGTGGTGAATGTCATCTTGAAATATAAACCCATCTTCACCAGAAATTCAGTTAGATGTGTCTCTTAAATTGCCTCTGGCCTATCCGGGAAAATTCAACATTCCAGTTTAGACCTGAGGGGCTTTTGACAAGTTATGGCTTATATATTTGCCCGCTTGGCTTGTTTCATTTTTAAACAAAAGACAGGCAAAGTAGATCTGTTTCAACTGGGTCTAAGTGAAGGACTATCTCTTTATATCAGTTTCAAGTGAGAGAAACATTGCTGACCTAGTCCCTCCATGCAGACACCCAACTACATTGCACCTACTCTTGTTAATACTACTTGACTTGACTTTTATTTATTCATATTTATTTTCTCAGGGTCAGTTTCTATCTTCAGTGATCTAATTCTGTCCATCACTCATTTGTATGGCGTCAGGCTAATGTGCTATGTAATAATAATGATGTGTAGAAATGACTATATATTTATAAAACTCCATCTAACCCAGACTGGTGTTGAAGTGTGGAGCATCCACATAATACCAGCCTTTCTCAGAATAGGCAGCAATTTAACTGAATTGAATTGAGATTTTAATTAATATGAATCAACCAAATTGCCTTATGTCCAACTCAATTTATGGCCTGCTATGACACACAGGAAAAATACTGCTAGATTACACCTCCTCCCAGGGAAGATATCATATATGAAAAAGTAATTTAAAAGACTTGCAGCTCAGGATGTGCCTGTGTTTTGGGGAAACCCCACACCATGCACACTGAGCGCTTAGTACCTAATAGTCTACGGTCTGAATACCAACATATGCAATTTTGGTTTTAAATCCCCGCTGTGCTGAATTAACTCTGAAGGGAGCCCAAAATCACTTCCCCAGAAATATGCTGACGATGCCTTTTACTTCACGGTGACTGGTGGTCCTGAGAATGACCACTGATTACAAGGCTGATCGTAAAAGACTGAAAAGGAATTTGAAGGATTAACAGGAAGGACAAAGGAACAACATTTACAAATACTGGCCTTCATCGAAAAATATTTTATTATTCTCACGTGTTCAGAATGAAATACACTGAAGAAATGGTCTTGTTACCTGTCTTGGTATGTAATTGAAATGTTTTGTATTACTTATTGCCCCTATCTCCTCTAACTTAAAAGCCAAGTTTCTACATCGCCACTCATCCTAAATAGTACAAGCTTCCATGCAGTACAGCTACATCAGATCACATGTATTGGTAAATGAATGTACCAAACCTCCACCAAGGTCCCTGTTGTTAGTTAGTTTGTCTGACTGTCAGCAGGATATCTCAAAATCTTCTGAACGGGTTTCCATGAAACGTGGTGACAGATAGGCTTTGGGCCAAGGAACGGTTGATTAGAATTTGGTGGCGATCCCAGAACTGGGATTTCCGCCATTAGATGATGACCTTTTTGATGATGTCTTTGGGTGTAACAGCAAGTTGGTTGTTCAGCATTGGCGGAGGTTTGCAGTGCCGTCTAGGGAAAATCCACCCTAAAATATTGGCGATGTACCTTGAATTTCAGGGTCAATTTATCTGTTTTGATGGTGTCGTTTTCTCATTCTTGTGTATAACCAAAAGTAGATGTGGAGATATTTCCAGTGCAGCTACACTGGAGGTTAATGGGAGAAAAAATTTCAACGATCTAAAATATCTGTGAACATTTTGGTGTCAGTCCCTGAGAATCAAAGAGCAAGGGCTTCTTTCTCGACTGGAAACTCTCGCTCTCTTGCTGTCGTCTATCGCCTCTCTCCACCCACCGACACGTAAAAACCCACCTGAATACAACGCGTCCAGGCGTGTAAAGAGTATCCCAGGGTGGATTTTTCCTTTAATAAATGAGGCTCAATCACAGGAGAAGATAAGAAGAAAACAAAGACAAGGCCGCTAATGTCGCCGGGCTCTTTGGTTTGAGTGTGTGACAAATTGCTGATGGAAAGAGGGAGAGCGAGCGGAGACATGCATGGAAGAAAAGGATGAGACAGAAAGCGTCAATTACAGACAGAGAGAACAGAGGAAGAGTGCAGATGGAGAGAGGAAAAATAGAAGAGCGATGATTGCGTGACACTCTCTGTGTGAGGATGAGTGGAAAGGGGGGATGACGGAGAGCCAGCACGAGTGACTCTCTAGCACTCTTGGTGTGACTCCAGCTCGATCCCAAAGTTCAGAGCTCACCAGTTCCCTGTCCTTCATCCCACTCTCCATCGCCCAGACCGTTGCCCTGACAACACTCTTGTTCATTCAACTGTGCTGTTATTGGAGAGGAAGCACTGTCTGTGTGGCAATGCTAACACTGAGATTCTGTGTGTGTGTGTGCGTGTGTGTGTGTGTGTGTGTGTGTGTGTGTGTGTGTGTGACTTCCTGTTAACTCCTCTGTTGGAACAATTCTGTGTGAAGGCTGTTTGAGTGTGTTTGGTACTAGGCACCTTAGAAATAGAGCAAATTGAAGTTTCAAATTTGCTTTGTCCCCCTTAGTGATTTTGTTTAATCTCACAATTTCAGTGTAATTGCCTCTTGTAGTATTTTTGAAATGTATTAATAGTGTTTTATAAAATGTGTATTGCATATTTTCTTTGTATTTTATGAATTTCTTTTTTGTTTGTTGGTTTCTCTTGAAAAAGAGATCTCAATCTCAATGGGACTACCAGATTAAATCAAACCTAAATAAAAAAGATGAAGAAACCTGTATGTACGTATGGTATGTATTGTTCATTTGATTTAAAACAACATACAGGAGGTTATATGTGTTGTCATCTGTCAACTCATTCACTTTTAATCCAGGTCATTACGTAATATCTAATATCTAATAATAATAACTCTTGTGTGCTGAGCAAAAGGTCTTCATTGTGTGGTCTCACATTACACTCTATTGAATCTGTCTCTCTCTTTCTTTGTGGCAC
>JAXDDW010000024.1:4692500-4710000 GCA_034670385.1 Hoplostethus mediterraneus | reverse complement strand
CATGGGGTTGCAGACAGTCGTGTTTATTGGCCATTGAGACAGCTGGACTGAGGTTTGAAAAGAAACAGCAGCATATTGACTGTGGGCTTTTTATGTTACACATTGGAATAACTCTCGCTCGCTCGCTCTCTCTCTTTTGCTTCATGTTTTTTTTCCTTTTCTGACACACACTTCTAGTTCCTAGTTTGAATGGACTCTGTGTGTTTGTGTTTTGCAGACATTCAACATGTACTACTATGAGTCCAACAACGCTAACCTGTGGTTCATCAAAGAAAGCCAGTATGTCAAGATCGACACTATTGCTGCTGACGAGAGCTTCACACAGGTATGAGAAATTACATTTCTAATAAAAGGAAAAATGAAAAAGTAATAATAATAATAAAGAATTTCCAACAACAACAATTTTTTTTTGCTGTATCCAGATCACTTCTTTTTGTGGAGGAAAAGGCAAAATCATTGTCACCAGTATATCCAACCCAAATTCTGTAATTGAAGACTTTCGTTCCAAAATGAGATATCCACCATTTGGGAAAAACTGGCACCTGCTCTTATCTTACAAAATTATTGCTGGTATGACAGTAAAGCTGGGTTTTAGTATGAGTTATAATTAAAGTTTTGAGTCAGAGCTGAGTTAATCCCTTCGCTTGGAAAATAATCACCATGAATCATGAGTTGGAGCATATAATCATTTCTGGTTTTGAAATATAGACTGCTGAGTTCCAGGTAGCAAGATTTTACCAAAATGGATTTATAACATTATAAATGAAATGGATTTAAACCCGTCAAGTGTTATGGTATCAACAATGCTGGTCCCTCTCAAATAAGCTCTCCCTTCTCCATAGGTGGACGTTGGCGACCGCGTGATGAAGCTGAACACGGAGGTGCGGGACATCAGCAACTTGAGTAAAAAGGGCTTCTACCTGGCCTTCCAGGACCTGGGGGCCTGCATCGCCCTCGTCTCGGTCAGGGTCTTCTACAAGAAGTGTCCCCTCACCGTGCTCAACTTGGCCCAGTTCCCCGACACGGTCACGGGGGGAGACACGGCCCTGGTCGAGGTCCACGGCGCGTGCGTGAACGCCTCGGAGGAGTTCGAGGCCCCCAAGATGTACTGCAGCGCCGACGGCGGCTGGCTGGTTCCCATCGGGAGATGCGTGTGCAAGCCGGGCTACGAGGAGAACAAGGATGTCTGCCAACGTAAGTGTGGAGCACGTGCGTGTGTGTGTGTGTGTGTGTGTGTGAGTGTGTGTGTGTGAGAGAGAAAGTTGTGTGTGACGGTGTGACAGTGACTGTATTGCATAGCTTACAGTGTATAATGTGTAAGATCAACAGCTTTAGAGGAGTCTCACCCAAACAGTCTGCTGTGCTGCTATATATGTTACCGGGTGGTAAATGTGCACATTTCCCAAGGTAACCCTGGTAACTGTACATTTCCCGGTAGTGGAAAACGTCTCGGTAGCTCAAGGTACGGCATAGCATGAGGCCTGAAAGAGAGATTCATTCATCAGACCAGCATTACATTACATTACATTACATTACAGTCACTTAGCAGACGCTTTTATCCAAAGCGACTTACAAAGGTGATAGTTAACACAGTATGTGGAGAGTCTCATGCTCTACCAACTGAGCTGTCAGGGCCAGACCGGCATTCGGCAAGTTTTCATCCCCTCCCGGTTCACCTGCATCAATTTTTTCTCCAATCTGGTGTCATTGGCTTGTGTGTCTCTTTACCTTTTGGCAGGCAGATAAGACGTTGCTGTGTTGACAACCTATGTAGTCAAAGTAGACGTAGGTTGGCCAATAAATTACAGCTTTCTCTAGTTTTCTTTTTTACTAAAATGGTCTGTTTGTTTTGTTTGCTCTTTTTTGTTTTTAATGTTTTTTGTTTTGTTTGTTCTACCCTCCATGTAAAGCGTCTTTGGGTACTTAGAAAAGCGCTATATAAGTCCAATGCATTAAATTGATGCCTGACTGATTTTATATTTTAGTCCAATAGTGGATGCAGTTGCCCACACAACTCATTACCATCCATATGAAAAAGGAAAGTTGAACTGTGATTGTAAAGACTAGCATAACTCCATGAGGCCAATCATCTTATTAAGGCTCTACAACAACAACAGAGAGCCTCACTACTGCGACTAGCATTTTCCACCCACGTTAACCGGGAAATGTACACATTTACCAGATGTACCTTGGGAAATGTGTCCATTTACCATAACATGTATATGATGTGTACATTTGCATCCATGTGTTGTGTGTGTGTGTGTGTGTGTGTGCAGAGTGGAAGACAAGGGGGAGTCTGGCACTCTGTGGATGGAATGATAATGACTGGGTATTTATGTTACTCACCTACGTTGGGTGTGTGTGTGTGTGTGTGTGTGTGTGTGTGTGTGTGTGTGTGTGTGTGAGCGTGGGTGTTTTTCACTCGGAGTGACTTTTATACAGCTCCCAACACTGCGAGGACAGTTCTTGCAGAGAAAAGGGTAGGAGTTGCTTGGAGGTATCTCCTCTTTTTGTGTGCGCGTGTGTTTGTCAGAGCTGAATTTCTCATTTTCCCCCGCTGAGTGGGGGAGAGCAGTATGTGTGTGTGTGTGTGTGTGTGTGTGTGTGTGTGTGTGTGTGTGTGTGTGTGTGTGAGAGAGAGAAAGTGCCTATTGATGTGTGTGTAGCAGGAGTGGAGGAGAAGGTATGCCTGAGGAAGCAGATTATTGAGTTGTAAAACTCTACAGATGGTGTGTGTGTGTGTGTGTGTGTGTGTGTGTGTGTGTAAGTGTGTGTGTGTGTGTGTGTGTGTGTGTACGTGCGTGCATGTGTGTGTGTGCATATTTGCTGTGTGCGCACATGCATTTCAGTGAGCGACCTCTATTAGATCTACACTGTCACCTGTCCCCATGGGTGCGCTTCCTCCCCGAAAAGAAAATGGAATCATAGATATTCATCACTGCAAACTTGAAATCTGCACACATAATGCAATTTCAGTTGTTTTGGAGAAGCACCAGCCAAGACGGCGAGAAATCTTGGCAGTAGGGCCTTAGAGACAAGTGAATAAGAACAAGCTGTACTTTGCAGTTTGAGACTGGTAATCCTACAGAATTATGTGAACAGATTGTGGCAGATACCAGGCCTGCATCTCAGTCATGTACGTCTGACTCTTGAGGTCCGGCTCAGTCTTGTGAAGTGACACTTGGTGGTTGTTTGACAGGTGAGAAGATCTCACTGACAGGTTGTCAAATAATACTGTATTAATACAGCACCGCCGATAGCGTGTAGGCCTTTTACAGATCCCCCTAATTAAAACTTTATTTAAAGTCTGTCTGACACAGAAAAGCGGTTGACCTCCGTGAACTCTGTGACCTCATCAGTCTGCTCCCCGAGTCTTTATTTGCCCTGAGAGAATAAGTGGAGCGATGCAACCACATTTAACAAGCTAGCTTTAACTCAATTACAGTTGGCGTGTGTGTGTGTGTGTGTGTGTGTGTGTGTGTGTGTGCGTGTGTCACAGCAGAGCTAGTGATAGAGTCTTATTGACAGTCTGAGGTCAGAGGTCAGGAGATATATGTGTGTCCCTCGTCAAGCACACTGAGTTATGGTCAGTAACAGGGGGTTGTGTGTGTGTGTGTGTGTGTGTGTATGTGTATGTTTGCAACACAGGAAAGACGGCCACTTCAGTCCAGCCCCTTCCCGTGACCCACAACTCGTACTTGTCGGGGCAGTAATTACTCTGGAAACAATCAAGCTGCACACCACAATAGAAGTGTGATTGTATTTGGTGGGGTGCAGCTCCTCTGCTGCAGGGCTGTCTGCACCGCCTACTCAGTTACAGCACAAACACTTCTGTGTGATCTCATAGAGGATTTGCATAACAATGCAATTTCTTTTTCATATTTTCACGACTGTGTGTTGTCCATGAATTTACTCCCCTCTCACAAAAAAAAAAGCCAAAATCCAGAACCTGGAAACACATCTTTTCTTTTTGTCATCTTTATGTTCTTTATGTTTATGTTCCCTTCCCTCGTCTGAACGCCGCGGAGCCAACTTCATGTAACTGCGTCAGTAATCACCCCACGCTTTTTAACAAAAGACGCGAGAGGTACACGGGGAGAAGCGCGACACCTCCTATTGTGCCGCGCTTTAATGTGTCCCTGAGAGAACAAGGGCCCGGGCTTTTAAAGAGTCCTCTTAGCGCAGCGGCGCCGCAGCTCCAAACAAAAGGTTTCCTGCCCCCTGACACAGCCCTGAGGTCCTCCATAGGGAAAACACACTCCGCTAATGCATTTAAATCACCCTCGCTCTCATTTGCCGTCGCACACAAAGAGATGGAGGGATGAGGTGGGGGAAGAGAGCCGGGGCGAAGGAGTGAAGGGGGCATTTGTAATTATTATCCTGCAGGTGAAAAAGCCTTTTGATGGATGCCTGGGATTCGCTCTCTCTCTCTCTCTCTCTCTCTCTCTCTCTCTCTCTCATCCTTTCATGCTTGTTTTCTTCCCGTTTCTCAGCTACACTGTTGCTCTTTTTCTTTTTCTTTTTCTCTTCTCGTTCATATTGTTCAGCCCTATTGTGAATCTCTTTTAGCTTCTCTTGTCTCCTCGTTCTGTCTCTTTGTCAAACTTGTGGTCTCCCTCTGACTCATCCTCTCTCTCCGGTCCTCGCCGCCTCCCTCTCCCTCTCTCTCTCTCTCAGTGTGAGGCGCTAATGGAATCATTACTAGCCTCTCTGTGTTAGACAGACAAACACCAGACACCTCCAATTACACCCTTTTTCCATCGCTCCCCTCTTCCCTGCTATTTTCTAACCTGGCTCTGGTGTCTGCTTCTATAATGGGACTGTTCCTCCCCTCTCTCCCTCTCCCCTTTATTTCTCTCCTTACTCTATCCCCTCTGATATTCTCCTCTTCCTTTTTCACCTCACCATTTTTTCTCCCTGTCTCCCTCCTCCCTCCTAGCAGCCCTCGCCTCCTACTCGTCCCCCACTCTTTAAACATTTATAGACCGCGGGTTCATCTTTGTCTCTTCTATTTTCCGACCCCGTCGTCCCTTCTTCCCTAAAGCGAGTGTGTTTTAAACGTGTTTTATGTTATACACACAGCGCTGGTTTCAATGTGCTCGTACCGAACACCAGATGACACACCGTCCTTTTAAAGGTGGGCGTGTGAAGCCTTCTATCACATAATACACTATATATAAGATATCATTATCACACTGCATTTCACATTGTGTGCCACTGGGTTAGATTTAGCGGGACATCTGCTGGATTGCTTTTTCAGTGCAAAAGGGACAGGAAGCAAGAGGATTTGTGGGAAATATGGTCTTAATTTTGAGCAGGAACAACACCACTGGGATGAGACAGAGGCTCCTAATTGTCTCGACCACGGTCTCCTTTGTTTATGGCATTTAGACCAATGTCTCACACTTTAATTTGACAATGACAGGCTGATGTTCATGTTTAATGTATATTTCTAATATAGGTCTGGTCTTGTCTTTTCCTTTCTCGCCCTCTTGTTGTTCTGGGGATGGAGGCATGCACTGCAGCTCTACTGCTCAATCACATGAAATCAAGCTCATCTGCTCTGTCACCACTGGAGTTACATAATCTGCCCTCTCTCCCCCTCTCTCTCTCTCTCTCTCTCTCTCTCACACACACACACACACACACACTCAAACACATATTCTCTTTCTCTCCCTCCCGCCCGCCCTCCCTCTCTCTCTCTCTGACATACACTTGCACACCCTTGTCACTTCGCCTTCATCTCTCACCGCCCCATGCAGGGGTATCTGTCTGCGTAGCTGAAGCCCCCCTGCCTCGCTCTCTCTCTCTCTCTCTCCCCCCTCTCTCTCTTTTCTCTCTGCGTCTTTGTCTCCTGTGGTCTGTTTCTGTTTTCTCTCTCTCTCTCTCTCTCTCTCTCTCTCACTCTCTCTCCCTCTCTCTCTCTCACGGCGAGGAGGAAATGTACTGGATTTTCTTCTCGTACTTCTCCTGCTTTAAGCCCCGGGGGTACATGTTGAAGGGCAGAAGTGTGTGTGTGTGTGTGTGTGTGTGTGTGTGTGGCTGTGTGTGTGTGTGTGTGGCTGTGCCCACGTGTATCTTTGTGTATGAGTATGTGTGTGTTTTGTCCTCCTCTGTGTGTCTGACAGCACCAATTACTGCCTCAGATGCCAGAGAGACAGAGGAGACGGAGTGGAGAAGGACAGACACCTGTCACCTAGACGCAAGCTCTCTCTCTCTCTCTCTCTCTCTCTCTCTCTATCCTCTCGTCCTAAGTTCCCAAGCAGACTGTGAAGAGATTGACAGTGGGAAAGAGGAATATAGGTCAGCGTGATGTGTTTGGAGTCCATAGCTGTTTGCCTGTCTCTCTGCTCTGTCTGTCTGCCAGTCTCTCCCTCCCTCTCTGTTCGTCTGCTCCGAGGTGAAGCGAGATCTTTTCTCTCACTCGCCGCTCTTTTCACTTTTCCCCCAAATTGGATCTTCACCAAAACACGAGTCACCGAGTAAAACCAGCACAATGTGTTTCGCCGTCGCATGATGAATTCATTTCGAGCGCCGTCGATCGCGGACACAATGGGTCTCGGGGTTTATTGCGCGGCGTGGCCTCGTAGCGACGCCAGGCAAGCATCGCGTTGCATTAAGAGCTCACCGGGAGGCAGGCCTGAAAACCCCCCCACTTGACCACCGCTGTGAGATCATACCTTCTGGGAGGGAGGAGGCCCCCGCAATGACATTTCCAGGAAGAAGGAAGAAAAACTAGTTTGATATTTCGGGGAAATAAAGTGCTCAAACCTGTGAAGGGAAACTCTGCTCTCTTTCTGCCGGTGACAAGAGAAAGTGGGGGGTAGCGATCAAAGGCCCGCCGCTCAGCTGTTCAGTCGATCAGACCGGGCTAATCTGACGGCAGCCGGGGAGGAAAGGATGTTTAACCTCCAGAAGACAAATACTCACTGTAGGAACGCTGACGTGATCACACACACACGCGCGGTTGAAGGTTATGTGATACCTCGCAGGGCATGATCAAGATACATATGTACACTTGCATATAGGGAAAAGACACGCACGCACACACACACACACACACAATACACATGCACACTTTGAATCTCATAAGAGGATTGCTGCCTTTGTTCGGTAATGAAGGGTTTGAGCAGAGGATGTAGGGAAAGGTTATCTTCATACCTGCGAAAGACATTGAACTCATTTAGAGAGAGCGCTGTGTGTGTGTGTGTGTGTGCGTGTGCGTGTGTGTGTGTGTGTCTTAAAAGCTCTGTTGGGAATCCTGCCTTCCTTTATTGCCTTTCCAACACTCAGCTACATCTCTACCTCATACCTTATAGCGGAAGTGTGTGTGTGTGTGTGTGTGTGCTTGTGCACGTTTGTGTGCGTGTGCAGGTGTGTAAGTGCGGGCGCCTGTGTGTGCACTCTGGTCACTTCAGGCAGTCAGTAAAGCCCACCGAAGTACTTTTAATGTTGATCACATACAGACCTTTGAAGGTCAAGGGCTCCCTCCTGCATGTATGTTCACACACACACGCGCACACACACACACACACACACACACACACACACAGACACACAGTAACACTCTCTTTTCTCTGCTCCTCTCTTGCTGGCAGCTCAGGGATCTTGAGAGCGAGGAGGTGTGGGGTAGGCATGGAGTGGAGGGCTAACAGAAGGATTTAGACAGCAGGTTTTTGTGTGTGTACTGTGTGTGTGTACTGTGTGTGTGTGTGTGTGTGTGTGTGTGTGGACACTGCTGCAGGCATTAGGGCATTAAGCTGTCTAAGTGTCAGGCAGCAGGGTGGTACTGCTAGCCAGATGTTCTTAAAGGACAAACGGATATATAGGCTGACTAAAGGCCATTCACCCGTCCTTCTACCGCTCTACTCGCCTCTCTGTTGTGTTTGAATGGATGACACACAAAATTGCTGAGGCTTAATGCTTTGCTATATCCTTTTTTTTTTTTTGCACCATAGTGCCAGCCTATATACCCACACGGCATTGACCCAGATAATGTCTGTTCACACAGCGCCTCTAAGCACAGCTCCTCTCACCAGGGTAGATCGCTCGCCATATGTGGGGCTGGGTTGCCCCATAGCCACCTCAGCACCGAGACGATATCCTCTCCATTGAAATGTTAGCCCCGACGGGACGGCGGATGACGTTAAGGTGGCTCTGGGAAAAGCGTATGGCACAGCTCGGTCGGGTCTGGTGAAGTAGGGTGAGCGGTGTGAACGAGCCCTAAGAGGAAAACGAGGAAAAGCAGGCCAAGGACTGAGGATATGTAAACGCATGTTTCAACTCCTCACATCCTTATATAGCGCTATTCCCCACAGAGAGAGAGAGAGAGAGAGAGAGAGAGAGAGAGAGAGAGAGGGAAGAGGAGAGAGAGTAGTAGAGGGAGGAATATGTGCCCTTTGGGTGCAGTTGCCATTAATTGGCCGTGTTCCATACGCTATTGAGCTCCAATTAAGGATAAACATGTCTGCACACATGGGAAAGGGGCTGTTCATCAATTTCACATTTCTATACTGTTGAGTCAGAATGCTCACTTTGCTTAGTATGGAAAGTGGTGTAAGACCTAACAGTTTTGAGGAAGGTGTGTGTATGTGTGTGTGTGTGTGTGTGTGTGTGTGTGTGTGTGTGTGTGTGTGTGTGTGTGTGTGTGTGTGTGTGTGTGTGTGTGTCTGGGCAACAGAGGAGGCATGCAGGCAGCCGGTGAGTCTGTCCAACAGGAAACAGTGGAACAGGAAGGCAGCCATTGACCCTTCTCCCCTTCCTCCCTACCCTCCCTCCCTCCCTCCCTCCCTCCCTCTCTAGTTTATGGATGGCTTCCAGATGTACTTTCAGCTGTCAGACCGGTAGGGCCAAACGACATGGCGTGTTTTTTTTTTGCATCGCACCAAACACCGTGCACAGCTGTGGGAGAAGTCACACAGATCATGATGTGTGATGTAGTTTAACTGTCGAACGTCCAAATATCAGAGTCATTAAAAGTCTAGAAGGGGAGGCAACAGTAAAACAAACTACAAAAATGTGAAAAAGTTGCAACAAAATAAATGACAAGGCTTCTGTCACACACTACCAACATGCACGCATACATACATGTCACATCTAGCGCTATCTCTTGAGGTGTGTGAGTGCCACTACCTCTCCAGGCATCGTAAGCGGATCTACACGTGGACCTTGATTTCTTTGTCCATCTTTATTCTCTGGATGAAAAGGCTCCTGCGCTGCCGAGCGGCGGCACGTTTCATTACGGCGAGCAGAAAAGAAACGTTGAGTGAGAACACGTTCCCGAGAGGGGACTCTTTTGTGCGTGACACTCTTGACTTCCTGCATGTGGCTGAATGGTGCGCCAGGGTGTTAAGGAGGTGTGGAAGGGGGAAAGTATTATTAATGGCACACTTGACTCATAGTGAGGTTATACTCTATCTGTAAAGTGTGGAGCCGGTACTGCACACACACACACACACACACATATAAAACACACGTGACCACACACAAATGCACATACACATAATGCACACACACACAGACACACATGGACAAGCAGACACATATAAAACACGTGTACGCATATGCACACTCGCACACACGGACGTTCGACTGGATTCTTCTGATGTTTTGGATTTCTCTGTTGTTGTACATGAGCCTTGAGCAAGTCAGCGAGCTAAACGTCTCTCCTTTGTCTCTGTGTTTGTTGCTTTTATTATAAAAACCTCGACTAAACCGCCTCTGATCACAACCGATCCAACACACGAGCGCAGATTTTCCCCACTGCCAACAATTTGCTGTGGAGGTGGCTGAAGAAGTTGGCCACTGGCCACCCACAGATTACAGACAGCAAGAATATGGCCTCCCTCTTGACAGGTACATCTGTGTGTGTGTGTGTGTGTGTGTGTGTGTGTGTGTGTGTGTGTGTGTGCGTGCGCGCGCTCTCCTCTCTCTCCTCCTCGGTCTGAGAGAATGAATTATTGAAAGTGATGAACTGAAAATAACGTGGGTGAGGAAAGGAGGTGCACAGCTCAGCTCCTCCTACACACACTCTCCTGGTCACGGGGCCGGCCGATGCGGGCACGTTTACTGCCTTAGTGTGTGTGTGTGTGTGTGTGTGTGTGTGTGTGTGTGTGTGTGTAACTGAGAGAAGATGTGTGTGCATGTATGTGTTGTAATAGTGGATGTTTAAAGCTCTGTGGGTCGGGGCTTAGAGAGTATGCTTAAGCTGTGTGCGTGTGTGTGCGTGTGTGCGTGTGTGTGCGTGTGTGTGTGTGTGTGTGTGTGTGTATTGTTCTCTCTCTCCATTTGAAAGGAGAAGGCGATGCTTTCTGTTCCTCTGGCCTTTTATCCTGATAGTAAGACAGACAGAAGAAAATGTTATTCACACCATGAACCCACCTCCCTACAGACTACTTCTATAGGGCTGTCATCTCTCTGTCTGCCTGTCTGTCTGTCTGTCTGTCTGTCTGTCTGTCTGTCTGTCTGTCTCTCTCTCTCTCTATCACTCGCCCATGACCCCTCTCACACAGAAACACACATGCACCTGGTATCCATTTATTCTGTTTTTAGACCGCTGGATAATCACCTCTTCTGGACTGCTCAAAATTAGTGAGCCATCAGCTAGGCTTACCCCTGGAAGGCTGCGCGCGCGTGTGTGCGCGCGTGTGTGTGTGTGTGTGTGTGTGCTTTAACTGCACTGAAATTGAGCTTGCCCTCTGATTTGTGTGTGTTTGTGTGTGTGTGTGTGCCTGTCAGAGAGAGAGTAAATATTTGTGCAGGAGCTCTGGAGAAGGTCAGGGTCAACGCATGACAGACAGCCCACTGGGAAATAAGACACACAGACGGTGGCAGACACACACGTATGCGTGCACGTTCGCGCACGCACGCACACACACACAGACAGATAGAAAGAGTGAGATAGACAGAGAAAGAGACAGAGAGACGGAGAGGAGGGAGGCAGACAGACATAGAGATGGAAACAAAGGTAGAATGAGAGAGAGAGAGACAGACAGAAGGAGACATGGAGAGATAGAAGGAGACGGACAGGAGGGCAGACAGACAGACAGACAGACAGACAGAGAGAGCTTGTAGTTCCCCTTGGTCGCTCTCAGTAATTGGCCAGAATCCAGAGGACAGAGTAGATCAGAACACAGCCTGAGTGTACTCATGTGCTTCATGTACTGGGCTTCACAAACCATTTCATGTCCGACTGTCTAGCCGTCTGTGCGTGTGTGTGTGTGTGTGTGTGTGTGTGTGTGTGTGTTGGAGCCATAGGACGCCGTAAACACCGTAAGGGTCTGTCCTGAGGCATCAATCACGGAGGCCTATGGACGCGGCTCAAATCCCTCCTCCGCTCTGTAAGCCGACTTGTCTGTCTCTGACGAAACTCTCCAGTCATCGTTTAAAAACAGGAACTCACCAGGTTTTCAACTTCATTAAGTGATGGAAAACATGGACTGTAGTGATAGTGGGCGGCTAGCGTCATCCAAAGTAGGAAGACTGACTGTTGAGTAATAAAAGGTTATTAGTGGGTTTTATTTTATGGACTGTAGATTCATATAAAACATCATTAACTCAATATAACTGATGCAGCCAGCTTTATTTTTATTGTTTAACTATTTCAGGTGAGCTGTACACAGTCTCCCAACACCCCCCACCACAAAGTAGTCAGGTAGCTCAAAACATTGTTATTTTTCTATCACATCCTGTGTAAATCTACTTCTTCTTATCTTCTTAATGTCTATGTTGTCATTATGTAATGACTTGGTGTATTCGGTTAAAAGCAGTGGGTGTTTTAGCGTTTCAAGGATTTTGCAGGCATGTGTCAGTAACTAAAGGTCAGAGGTTTACAGGGGTCAGACGGTTCTGGCTGTATATGACTCGCTTTACGAGACTGTTTCTTCATCACTGTGTCTGGCCTCAGCTGTTGGCATATTGCCCCGCCACAAAAAAACAAAATGTAAATACAATGAAAACTCATAAAGCAGATGTATTGCTCATCCAGAGCAAACAACACGAGGCAATTAAAGTGCGATTAGTATATATTATGATGTTTAAGCTGCAACAGATTGTGGATCTGAGAGTGGAAATGTAGCAGACTAGAAACCAGGCTGATATTTTCCCCACCAGGACTAGAAACACTAAAACACAGAGGTGATGGAGAGGTGATGGAGAGGTGATGGAGAGGTGATGGACTGAGTGGCTCAATGTGACCAGTCTAATCAAGTTGGACAACTTTTGGACAGGCCGTTGATCTTTTCCTAACTCGTGTTCCTTTTTGTCTCTTTAAAGTGTTTATTCTATCTTTTTTTGAATTGAAATTGATTGAAGAAAGAAAGATAGAAAACAGACAAAGTCATTCAGTCGTCGTTCACAGAACAGAACATCCACCGGCAGAAAGAGAGACGGGCTGGTTCAGAGAAGGAATGGCTTGAGGGATTTTGGAGGAGAGGGAAGAAAGGCAGGATATGGCAGGCTACCACTTTGTGTGTTTACAGTATGTGTGTGTGTGTGTGTGTGTGTGTGTGTGTGTGTGTGTGTGTGTGTGTGTGTGTGTGTGTGTGTGTGTGTGTGTGTGTGCGTGTGCGTGTGTGTCAGGGGATTAGTAGTAATGGTGAATATTACGGTGTTAAAGGTTGTTATGAACTCCGATTAGGGATTAGAGAGGGTCTCAGCAGGGGGTTGAAGATGCTGACATCTCCATTCCACACACACCACCTCATTACACACACGCACACACACACACACACACACACACATGCTCAGAAAGGCTGTATCATTGCAATAAATCAATGAAAGTAGTTGGGGATGACAATCTCAAATAATAACCTGACGTGTTGGAAATGAAACAGTCACATTCCCCACGTCTCTGTAAGTCTCACATGAGAAAACATTTGCCCGTTAACCCACCAATGAAAATCCATCAACTCAAACAACATGCGTCTATAAACTCCAGTGATATTGTGTAAAATAGTTCAGCTCACAAACTTTTATTTGTCCCTACATGCATTCAGTTTGTTTTTCTCTACATATAAGGATTTTTTTTTTTTCACACATATTTTTTTTTACACCTTCCCTGCACAACTTTGTTTACGCAATAGCATGAATGTTTACCCTGCTGAAAGCATGTTTCGCAGGCACACACACACACACACACACACACACACACACAGATCCGACCCCGATGGCCTTAAGAGACGTCAGATTCAATCTTGTCAGATTTCTCCACTGATGCTTGATGTATCAATTTTTAAGTAGTTGGCCTCAACTAACGCCTGGATAGCACACACACACACACACACACACACACACACACACACACACACACACAGGCTGCTCTGTGCTCCAGGAGCTGTGGCACTCGAGGGGGACTAGAAGGGTTCCATCTTGAAAGCCTGTTGCCATGGTGACCATTATGGTGCTCATCTCCCGTGGGCCAGCAAGCTTTACACAACTTCCCTCACTAAAGAATATACACACACACACACACACACACACACAAACACACACACACACACACACACACACACACACACACACACACACAGAGTTTTCTCCTCTTTCTGCCCTTTATGGTAATGTCGGCGGGGAACCAATGTTTGACTTGAACCAAGTGCGACAGAAAGCAAAAGAACAGAGCAATTAACATTTAAACTAGTAAGAGGGATTGAAAGGGAGCCGGAGAGAGGGGAAGAGGGGAAGGGGGGACAACCAGGCGGAGGAAGACTCGCTTTCACAATGTGCAACTAATGTGATCGGGCAGACGTAGAGTGCTGCTCGGGCGAATTGGAATTTAATGACGACAACGATGAAAGTTTGGGTTTGTGTGCGTATTTGTGACTCTCTCTCTCTCTCTTTATCTCTCTCTCTCTCTCTGTATATGTGTGTGTGAGTGTGTGTGTGTGTGTGTGTGTGTGTGTGTGTGTGTCTTCAATTTAGCATCCTGTGTTGTGCTCCCTGATACAGTTTATTTTGGCTCCCTTTCCTATAGAGGCTTGTTTTAACAGATCACATTCATTTCACGCAATAGAAGAGAACAGGATAGGAGCGTTGGAGAGAGAACAGGAAAGGGAGTGAGAATGAGATGTGGAATAGAATAGAATAGAAAAGACCCTATGTATTGAACATGTAGTTTATATATGATGCTGTCCCAGTGTTCCTCTCTCAATCAGTGTGTGGTGACTGAGGGTGTGTCTTGAGTAGCAGTACTATATCATATCTAAGAGCTATCGATTGGCAAAAACACACTGACTCTCTCTGGTGACCGGATGAATATTTAATAAGACACTAGATCTGAGGCCACTCTTTGTCTTTAGACACACACACACACACACACACACACACACACACACACACACACACACACACACACACACACACACACAGAGACACACACACACACACACACACACACACACACCATACTTATTCTGAATTGTAACTTTTAAGCTGTTGCAGTTTGAAGTTTTCACTCCACATTATTATTAACAGTGTCTCTACAAAACTTCTACTCTCCTGTGTGTGTGTGTGTGTGTGTGTGTGTGTGCGCGTGCGTGCGTGTGTGTGTGTGTGTGCGTGTGCGTGAGCGAGCACTTTTCTTACTGCCTTTGCTGTCTTGTATCTTTTTCCATATCTATGGTAAATCATTAATCATAAGGGAACCAAGTCAAGTCACACGATTCCCAGGGGGGGTATGGAGCTGGGAGCAGCTCAAGAGAAAGAGAGAGAGAGAGAGGCAAGGAAAAAAAGGGAGAGAGAGAGAGAAACGGAGTGAGAACGAGAGAGAGAGAAAGAGAAGGAAAAAGCTAGAGTAGAAAACCTCCCGCAGAGGAGGAGAGGGGTACTTCCACTCCAAACGGCCAAGCCGCCATTCTTGCGCGAGGGTGTTTTGATCGGGCGGTTGTGTGGACGCCAGGCCTGGCACGGGCTGGCCCTGTCTGTTCTCCAGCACTGGGGGTCCTTTGTGCCCCTGTGGCTGGCTGGGCCCCGGAGCCAGGGCTCTCCGGATGAAACGTCCCCCCCCGGAGAAAAGGCGCTTTTCCACCATGGTCCCACAGCCTAGCCAACAGCTAACAGGACCCAGGGATACGTAGGAACACACACACGCACACACACACACACACACACACACACACACACACACACACACACTAGCACAGTGCATACGCACCCATTACCTTGGAAGCTGACAGGAAGGAGAAGGGAAAGAGAGCAGAAGCCCTTTGAGAATTCTTTCTCCCTCTGTCTCCCTCCTTTCTTTCTTTCTTTCTTTCTTTCTTTCTTTCTTCTCTCTATCTATCTCTTCCTCCCTCTTTCACACACATACACACACACACACACACACCTCTTCCAATGTTCTCTTGGGTCTATTGGGGATTGTGCTAGTGGACTTTGCTCCCCTATGATGAATGATTTGCCTAAAAATACTGTCTGTATGCAAGCGAGCGCAGCGTCCAGGTGGAAGAACTTACCTCCACAGTGAGAAATCACACTACTTTGAGGCCACTTTTCTATTTCTCTATCAATGGGTTAACCACTGCATTGAACATGTGTGTGTCTGTGAGTGTGCGTGTGTGTGTGTGTGCGTGAGGGTGCGATAATTTACGGCTTTTCCAGGACAAGTGACGTGTAGCTTGATTAAATCCGTGACCTTCACCGCCACCGCGAGCAATCAGCAGGCGTACACACACACACACACACACACACACACACGTATACACACTTTCCTCATACTTAACACGTGCTCACACACACACACACACACAGGAGCCCGGCGGCACACGGATATGCAATCAGCACCTGGCGGAATCCATCACGCCATTGATCCGTCCCACACACACACACACACACACACACACGGCATCCGTTGAATTGAATTTCCAACACCCTAATTTTTTTTTTTTTCTCCCCCACTGTAAGACCATTTACCACCGCGGCAGAGACGGGGCTGCGGGACAGGAACACCGAAGGCCCATGAATGTATAAATAAACACAAGCGTAATCTATATTCAGATTACCAAAGGGAAAGTCAAGGAATTCTACTTTACTGCGCGGGATGCAAAAGGGAAATCATTCAGGTCCCCGATCTATTTCGGCTCGCTGCTCCTGTTGAGCAGCAGCAGCACAGTTTTACGACTCCATGTAATGAGTAATACGCAGCAGCAGCAGCAGTCGTATGATGTTATTGCGGCCTGTGTTACTGTGACTGGAGCAACTTTATTTATTTATTTATTTTTTTGCCTGAAGATCTAATGCTTATATAACAGGGCTGACAGTTGATGCTGCGTTACATCGCGTGACCCCCGTGGCTTCGCGTGGCCCTCGCTCTGATATAACAGGGTCTAACGTGGACCGAATGTCACCGTGTATTAAATCAAACTTTTTTTTTTTTTTTTCCCGTCGTGGGTGTTACGCGGCATCTCGTAAAAACCTGTCATTTTCTGTTCCCAGTTTCCCAGCCGTATCTATCGTAGCTCCTGCTCATGATAAAGACACATTTTGTAGCCATTTGATTTTCCGTTTCTTTCCTTTTACACAGCAGCGTCTCCAGCAGCCGGTGTTGTGAAACATTTTGTAACCCTACTTTCCTCTGGTTGATCATTCTAACAGCATCTATAGCGATCCCAGTACCGGTGGCACATCTTCTAACCTCGTGTTGTGACTCTCCTCCTCTTCCCAGCATGCAGACCTGGTACCTACAAAGCCTCGGCCACCGACGCCTACTGCACCAAATGTCCTCCTCACAGCTCCTCCCACCAGGAGCAAGCCTCCGAGTGCGTCTGTGAGAAGGGCTACCACCGGGCCGAGACCGACCCGCGGTCCATGGCCTGTACACGTGAGTGACACGCACACAGGGGCATTCACTGAAGTCAAAGTAACTGTATCAACTTGGTGTAGAATGGCACTTTGAATTGAACCAACCATCATTTAATTGGTTAGTTGGGTCTTGGTCAGACATGACAGCATATCCAGTAGTAGAGCTCTTTATTTATGTCTCCATTTTTGATTCTCTCTCTCTCTCTCTCACACACACACACACGTGCTACATCCTCACCTACAGAGAGAGAGAGAGAGAGAGAGAGAGAGGGAGAACACAGCGGATAGGGGGAGACTGAGCGAAAAGAGAAGGACGGAAAGAGATGGATTGAGATGCAGAGAAGGGTGTTGGGGCGGGAGACGGGGATAGTGACATAGAGAGAGAGAGAGAGACAGGCAGGAAGAAGGAAACGTGGAGTAACACACACACACACACACACACACACACACACACACACACACATACAGGAGACTCAAACCCATTATCAGGTTACGGTAGATTACACTCATTAATCGTTGCAGCAGGTGAGATGTGACAGGTGAGGTGATATCAGGTGGAAATGAGTAACGGTCTGTTCACTCACTCTCACACACATACACACACACACACACACACACACACACACACACGCACGTACACGCACGCGCACGGTCGTCCTTGCGCCACCACTCCATCTTGTCATCCTCGTCTTCCACCCCTGAA
>JAXDDW010000024.1:4677500-4687500 GCA_034670385.1 Hoplostethus mediterraneus | reverse complement strand
TTTCTTTTCAACATTTCTCTGAGTTTTATCTCAAAATTGGAGCAAGACTCGCTGAAAAAAAAAGTAATAATAAATACCTAATGCTCCTAACACCCCCAAGGCAGTCCACATGGTTAGCAAAACAAAGCCACATAAAGGTGCACAGTGCAGGTGAGTCCTGGTGTATTGTTGAGTACAGTAAGTGTCTTACTTCTATTTTCAGTCCACCTGCAAATGTAATACCGGTCATCTGAGCGCACCAGCATTTCTTTCCCCTCTGGTTTTTTATTTTTTTTATTTTATTTCTCCAGCCTGTAGAAATCTGTTCTTTATTTAGACGAGAAAGAAGAGAGGGCGGCTCTAGACTCTAGTCCCAGGCCAGCGGGGGGTGTCCATGTTAACTGTGTTGACTGTTATCCCTCATGTTTTGTCCTCCTACTTTTCTCCTTTTTTTTTCAACTGTCATCCACTTGCATTATCTCTTCATACACGCTCTAGATGTTCTGTTTTACAGTGCCCATAATGTACTCTTCAGAGTGAGTATTGATTCCCGCCAGGCGGTCCAAAGGGCCATAAATCACGTTCATGTATGTAACTATGTTATAGATTGTCAGGCGCACATTAGCCTGCTGATCGTTCAAATCCATGAAGGTAATTGAAAGCAGGATTTAATGGCATGCTATGGCAACGTGCAACAAATATCTGAAAACAGCGACCGATCACTGCCATCATTGTAGGACACTTTCTTGAACGTAACAGTACAGCTGATACCACCCAGGACCAGGATGGAAATCACTGATCACACACACACACACACACACACACACTATTACTGAGGCTTCATACAGCAGGCTCACAGTCAGGTTCAATACTGTACCCTATGGGATCTGACACATTCAGCTGACCCAATAGCAGCTGCATCAAGGTTATCTAATGGGATCAATTTCATCAATAGTTGAGGAAAAGGGTGTGTGTGTGTGTGTGTGTGTGTGTGTGTGTAAATGCAATGGGAGGTCAATGCTTATCTGTGCCTGCCTAGGGGCATCCATTTGCCTCCTCAACACACACACACACACACACACACATATATATATATATAAATGCATACACACGTGTCTGCTCATGCTTAGCTAAGCCGGATAAATGGGGTATTTGTTTTGAGTAATGGCTGGGTCGGTGTGGCGTGGAAATCGATGCGTCTGTGCAGCAGGTTCTGGGCAGCAGGCTTGTTATGTGGAATGTTAACATATCCATTTGGACGAGGCCGGATGGGACCGGCTCTCACGTCCACTCTCATACTCTCATACTCCCATACTCTCACAGGCGATGTAGCGAGGGAGAGCGCTTTTCATCAAGGAGCTTACTTACTATTCCGTCCACCTCCCTCTCTCTCTCTCTCTCTCTCTCTCTGGCTCGTTTACGGCTCGCCCCTTTTTTTCCCTCCCCTTTCCTTCACTCTCTCTCTTTTATCTCCTTTTCTATTGGTATCATATATCATTCTCCCTCGCTTGCTCTCTCACTCTCTCTTTTCCTCCCTCACCTTTCTCCTAGAGTCCCCCACCCCCCCCCCCCCCCCCTCCATCCTTCAGCCCACTTTCTTCATGAACCCATTGTGTTCCCTCTCTCTCTCTCTCTCTCTCTCTCCATGTAGACATGTTGGCTATTGGGGATCCCAACCAGTCCACCATCCTGGCCGTGTCCATCGCCGGGGGAATCGTCCTCCTCATCTTCCTGGTGACTTGCTTCGTCGTCAGTGGAAGGTAAAAAAAAATCAAAACTAGGACACGCTAACTGGCGCACGTGCACGCATGTATGTACACACACACACACACACACACACACACACACGCCTCTGCACTGTTTCTCCGCCGTCTCCGTGAGATGTTTTATAAAAGATCATATCAATCTCTCTCTCTCTCTCACGGGGAGGCGTACCCGGTGTGCCAATGGAGGGGATCCATCTTTGACATTTTACGCTGCTGCCAAAGCCTAACCGAAGGCTGTGTTATGTTGTGTGTGTGTGTGTTTGAGCCATGTTCTCTGTATGATCACACCCTTTGAAGGCTAGGCGGCTGTTACCCCGCGCCGTCTAAAAGAAGCCCGAACAAAAGCGAAGAGATGGGGAGGAGGAGGGGGGGGGGGGGAGTAGCGGAAAAGAATGACTACGGTGAGAGGCGAGGAGATGAAAGGATCGGGAGTCGGGAGTGGGCTCTTTGGAAGAGGGAGAAAGGGAGAGGAGAGAGAGAGAGGGAGGAGAGGGGGAGAGGAGAGGAAAAGGTAAAGGGGGGATGAAGGAAGAAGAAAGATGGATGACAAGCATCTGTGATTTACCATGCCCTGTAAATGAACGTTTCTTCTTTGCGAGCTTGGACTAGATTAGCCACGCGCTAACGGCCACATGCATGCACACCGTTATTTATTGGCAGGCGCACGCACACACACACACACACACACACTCGCGTGCATGCACACACTAACGTTACACACACCTAAAAACATTAGTATTGATTGGGGTGATTGCTTATCAGGCTGAGTGCTCTATTCACTATTGACTAGGTGGGATCTAATCAGTGGAGACTGTCCACACACACAAACAAACACACACACACACACACAAGCAAGCGTGCATGAATGCACGTTCACATTTTTCATGAATCAAATCATTTACTCCGCACAGACGATGACATGTGCATAAAATAATACTGTGTGTTGAGGTTGAGGTTTTATACAAGCAAGACAAGACAAGCCCTTAACGATAGTGTGCACATCAAAGTTAGGTGCGCACACACACACACACACACACACACACACACACACACACACACACACAAACACACACACACACGTACCGTCAGCTAATCAGGTTTCACAGGCTGGGGAGGTGTTAACTAGGTTTTACAAGAAGGTCGATGCACTGCCATCAATTTCAGGTCCCTCCCTCTCTCTCTCTCTCTCTCTCTCTTTCCTTCAGAGGTGGGGAGACGGGAGGAGATGGTGTTGATTAGTGCTTTCTATCAAAGAACCTCTGAACATCTATCAAAGTGTGTGTGTGTGTGTGTGTGTGGGGGGGGGGGGGGGGGGGGGGGTGTACACTGTTTGTAACTGGGGAGTGAGGAGGATATCAAAGGCACACTACTTGAGAGACAAGGCGAGGAGAGAGCTGGGGGGCAGGAAGATGGACGGAAGCACAGTGAGAGGAGAGACGGCAAGGGAGGGAGAGGGTGAAATGAGAGACACTATTAGACAGGGCAGTGGGAATGACAGAGTGGAGAGAGAGAGAGAGAGAGAGAGAGAGGAGAGAGGGAGGAAGAGCATCTGAAGTACGTTCGCCCACTGGAGAGCTAAATGTTGAGATGGGATGAAAGATGGGAGAGAAGGGGGCGGGGTCTTGAGCGAGAAGGGAGGGAGGGAGGGAGGGAGGGAGAGGTGCAAGGAGCAAAAGATGAAGGGGTTGGATGATGAGTATGCTTGAGCGGGGAGTTGGGAGGGATGGAGGGATGGAGGGATGGTAGGTGGGAAGGGGAGAGTATCATGTTGCACGCTGCAGGCAAGGTTTGGACGAATTGGTAGAGAATGTGAAAAAAGGAGGGATACATGCACATAATGTTTCTTCTTACCTCTCCCTCTCTCTTCATTTCTCCCTCCATCCCTGTTAGACCTTTCCTCTTATCTGCCAATCAGCCCTAAGTCCATTCCTCCTTTCACTCCCTTCTCTCGTTTCTCTCTCCGTCTCTCTTACTCTACGTTCTGCCTTCTGTCTCTTCTCTCTCTCTCTGGTTTTCATTTCCTGTTCCGTGTCTTGAAATTTACATTCAGATGAAAACCCCCCCCGTAGTGCATCGATTTTTCGGCGGGGGGGGACCCAGTTGAGTTGCGGACCAAAAAAAAAAAAAAAATCCAGTCAGGGGTTGAAATTGAAACCCGAGAGTCAGCCGAGGTTGAAATGTCCAGTAGATTTCCTACCAGACGTTTGTTGGGCTTTTCTCTTTTTTGTTTGAAACCTAAACGCCGGCTGTTAAAGCCATTTCACCGTTTACTCCAAGTTCACTGGACTGGATAGTGGCGGAGGACTTTTTACCCTCACTGTGTTTTACAGCGAGTTCATCTATTCCATCCCCTCCAAAATCCTGACCACATGTTGAACGTCACGTCGCTGATAAAAGTTTCTATCAGCGAGCCCCATCCTCCATCCTCTCTCACAGAACAGTATATGAACAATAATCTCTCTCTCTCTCTCTCTCACACACACACACACACACAGCCTTTTACTGGCAGGGTATTGAGCGGCCACGCTTCGTAAACGGTCTGATTTGCGGGCTGTTCTGTTCTGTTCTGTTCTGGTTTAATAAAGTGCTGTTCTGCTGTCGTTACTGCGGGAGGGGGAAACATGAAAAAACGTCCAGAGCTCCTCAGACAGGCACCGCGCTGACAAATCACACCGGTTATTGCTGCGCGTGTGCCGTTATTGCCTTGCAAGTGTGCGCGTGTGCGTGTGTGTGTGTGTGTGTGTGTGTGTGTGTGTGTGTGTGTGTGTGAAGTCTGTGCTTTTGTCCTCCTGAGGGGGGCTTTGGCAGGCTGGCAGGTGGGAGCGATGGGGAGCGAGCGAGCGACTGGCATATCCATGGATTCAGCAGATGGCCTTTCACTCATGAAGCATTTTCCCCTTTGGTCCTCACTTTCTCTCAATCCTTGTTAAACATGTGCAGCTTTCTCTGTGTGTGTGTGTGTGTGTGTGTGTGTGTGTGTGTGTGTGTGTGTGTGTGTGTAGCAATTCCCTAGCCGTGCAACTATCTCCGTCCTCGAATAGCTGTAGGCCTTTGGTTTGATGCCAGATTCCCGCGTTGTTCGTGTTTTTTAATGTGGGAGTTTTTTGGTGGGAAAACGGCGAGAAAGTCGCTCCGCCATTACGCTGTCTGTCTGTTTCTGTGTGTGTGTGTGTGTGTGTGTGTGTGTGTGTGTTTTTTTTAAAGAGGTCTCATCTGCTGCTGCGTGTGTTGAAGTCTGCCTTTACGGAGTACATCTGTTGTCGGAGTTTGAGATATTCAGCAGGAGGTGAAGGGACACAATCTGTCGAAGAAAAGAATCTCGTAAAAAAAAAGAAAATCTCCAAATAATAAGCGGCGGGTAATAATATACTTGTCGGTGTTGACTGAGCCGAGTCCCGCGCTCGCTGGGTTTTGTTTCCACTGAAGATCAAGATCAAGCCAAATAAGATCAGCGCGTTGGAAGGCGGCCGATCAAGACGCAGAGTTTTGATAAAACGAGAGAGAGAGAGAGAGAGAGGAAGAGAGAGAGAGATATGAAGGAAAGAGAGATGTCACTTCTAATGGCGGCTGATTCCAGCAGGAAGACTTCACACTGTCACTAATAGAGAGCGGGAACAGCCCTGCCTCGTCAACACAATAACATCTCCTGCCTGGTGTGTGTGTGTGTGTGTGTGTGTGTGTGTGTGTGTGTGTGTGTGTGTGTGTGTGTGTGTGTGTTTGAGTGTGCAAGCTCTTTTACCTCGGCAGCATCTGTTATGCAGCCTAGGGTTATTCTTAAAACTTAATGACACAAAAGCGGAAGGGAAGGATATAAAGGGAAGCATGCACCGATCGGAACAGGCTGTGGAGGGAGGATGGGGGGAGGAGGGGGGGAGGGTTCAGAGGTAGAGAGAGAGAGAGAGAGAGCTGTAAGACACCGAAGAGCTGCTAAAATAATTGACTGTAAGAAGCCTCGGAGACGGAGAGGGTTTCAAAAACAAAGCGAGGCGGTGAAACGAACACCTAGAAAATGAACGACTCTGAAGCGCAGGGAGGAGGGAAAAGTAGACGTCGGTAAAACAAACAAACAGTCGTGTTAATGAACCTGCTTGTTCAGGCTGGGGTGGGATTATGTACCCAATAAGGAGAAAAAACAAATGCAAATCCCCACACCACAAAAAAAACAAAAAACAACACAAAACAGGAAAAAAAAAAAGGACCAAATAATGGACCCGTGGCAGCTATTAGTGCCAAATGGTGGTGATGTTGAATTTGGCGGCGGGAGAACAGGAGCCGGTCCATTCTCTTCCCCACGGGGGGGGGCGTCGGTGTTGGTGCGCTTGATAATAGCACTCATAATGATTTGGCAGCCGAGAGCCTCTGTGTGCACCAATCTGAAACCAAACAGAGGTGTGGGGAAATGTGTGTGTGTGTGTGTGTGTGTGTGTGTGTGTGTAATGCCGTTATACAGATCGGTACGCGTTGCTAGCATCGCGGTGCTTTGAACCAACGCGGCTAAGCTGTAGGGTGTCGTTGAATACAGCTTTGTCTGCACAATGCCTAGAAAGTAGCTTACCAACAGTGTGGAGTTGCCGCAGGTGCACGACTGTTTCACACACACACACACACACACACACACACGCACACACACGCACACACTCCGTTGCCATTGAGCAGATGTTGCAGCAGGGACGGATCAAATGGCCTCGTAATAAAGCATCAGACTGATTCAAAACTGTTTTGGTTGGGATTTGAAAGTTTAGAGTGCTTTTAAACACACACACACACTCGTACACACACACACACACACACACACACACACTGTAACATCATGACCTAATCATGTTGTATCTGCTGTAGCGACGTCATTAGGGGAATTAGTTTCACACTGATCTGTTAGCGAATATAAAGACACACTTTACTTAATGATGATGACACGCTCCTCGCCTCTCTCCCCCTCCTCTCTCTCTCTTTTCTCCCTTCTCCTCCTGTCTCATTTGACCTTTTCACCAGGTTGTTAAAAATTCTGCTACATTATACCAATTACTGTAGCCCAGCTCCAGATCCTCTCATCCTCTGCTGCTGCTCCTTCCTTTCCTTTCCTCTCCTCCTCTCCTCTCCTCTCTCCTTCTTTACCACTCTCTGTAATGAGCGGGAGCTAAATGAAATGTTTCCAAACAAGGGTGTTAATGAAACACAGACAGATTTATTAGCCATAACTCTTCGGCTAATCATTTCCCCTTCCTAATAATTAGCCCGGGCTGAGTAAATCTTTTTACACTGTTGGTCAGAGTGTTGAGCCGGTGCCAGACACAGGGAGGAGGAGGAGGAGGAGGAGGGGAGGAGAGGAAGGGCCAAAGAAAAAAAAAGGTGCAACTCACTTTGTGTTCCCGGCACGCTCGCTTACTTCACCCACTTTTTTTGTCTGCGTGTGTTATTTCTTCTTGTGTTATTATTATTTTTTTACTCCACAATCATCTCTTGTACGTCCCGTTAGGTAGCTGCACTGCGTTTTCCGGGAGGCTTACTTTTGCTGCGAACTAATGAGAGTAAATTGAAACCATTGATTTGATTCCCAGTATTTCTAATTGATTTAATAGCTTGATATTAGATGGAATCACCATTATCATGAGTAATGATGAGACTAGATGCCCACAGCAGGGTGTGCATGCGTGCATGTGTGTGTGTGTGTGTGTGTGTGTGTGTGTGCGTGCGTTGGTGCATGGAGAAAGGAAGATAGATGTTGTGGCGGTGCGTTCAGGTTCATCTAATTGTGGCGTGCAGGAGGGGTGACTAATGATTCACTGATTTCCTTTCCCTCTCCTCTGCTCGTCATTCTGATCAGCAGTGGGGGGAAAAAGAATGAGAGGGGAAACGACAGAAGGAGAGGAAAGGGTTGGTGTGTGTGTGTGTGTGTGTGTGTGTGTGTGTGTGTGTGTGTGACCCTCTCTGACTCATCCCTGTCCCTGAGTGTATCAATTTCTCCTCCCCGTCTTCCAGACAGCAGCCTGCCTCTAATCCTATAAAGGATGGGCCAGCCATATAAAACAGACCGGGCGATACCGGGCGGCTCGCTACTACACACACTTTATTAGCACTCTTTGCTTCTCTGGTTAAGATTAGTCCAAGGTTATTCACTCACACACACACACACACACACACATATATATACTCTGTCCACACACAACTCTCTCTCTGGGCATGTTGAAACGGAGGTGTCGCTGTGTGTCGCGTCCCTCTTTGTTTCAAGGTTGTTTCCCCATCCATATTCACTGAAGTCGTTCTCTAACCTTTCTGTCTTCATAGATACATCAAGCCTGTTATTCTGGTCGGCCAAAGTTTCCCCTCATTTGATCTCAGTCTTCTGCCTCTCTCTCTCTTCTTTCCCGTCCCTTGTTTGTTTGAACTTTCATTCTCTCCTCCCCCTTTTTTTCACTGCCTGTCAATGCTCTCGCTCTCTCTCTTCCTCCGCCCCTGCCACACTTTCTTTCCTTCCTTCCTTCCCTCTCTCTCTCTCTCCTCTCTCTCCTCTCTCTGGTCCTGACAGGGTCTCTGGTAGCTCAATGGATTGCAGTCAGTGCTGGTTGGTTAATGCATGCCAGAGCACCTGAGTCAACCATGCTGCAAAACCAGTCCAGCCTGACAAGTGATTCAGTTTTCAGTCAAGTAAATACGTCCTCCATTGAGATAAATGAGCTTATTTCACTACATTACATCCTGTTGTAAGAATTCCCTTGAAACAAATGATGCTTTCCTGAATGAACCCATCACTCCACACTCAAGATAATGCAATTAACTTCTTGATACAGATGGAAAACAAATGTGAGCTGAACAGACAGTAAACAACATGAAATGACTTGTTAAGTTAACGGGTTACCTCTTCTGGGAGCCTGCTGCTCTAAACTCACTAGTAGGCTGGATGAAAACTATTTTTTATCCATATTTGTATTCCAAAAACGACTTCAACAACTGTAATTGATAAAAGTGGTAAGTTTTAGTTGTCAGAGGAAGTACAAGGAAGTTAGAGGAAATCAGCACAACCCAGTGAACAGCCTGGAGTCAGGCTCAGGGGGGAAACCAGGACTCTGCCGTAGTGCAGCAGGAGAGCCCAAGGAATAGGCCCGGGACTAGGCTGTCAGCCAATGGGAGAAGGAGGGGGGGGGGGGGGGCTGCTTTGTTACACATCCTCTAAACCTTAACAATATTTATATGCACACTGAGTCATGTGAGGACACTGTGCTTGTGGACATAAAGGGACATGGGCCACCTGCATGCTGTGCTGTGCAGCAGCTATACCAGCCAGTCTGATCATGCAAGTCCCTACAACTGTCTGCATGAGCATGGCAGCAATGCTACCAGAGTTAAGGGGTCCAATTCCCACTGGGGCCAACCATGCTAAAAATGGTTGCACTAATTGTACTGTGAGATGATGAAAAAGTCCACAAAATGTTGGACTATTTTCGTCCTATTTTTCTTCCCCCCCCCCTGTGCTGCACACAACACACACACACACACCTCTGTGCACATCATTCTCTCTCCTTCAGCAGAGGCACACAACATGAGGTTTTCTGTCAAGCTGAATGTAGAAAATGATGAAATGTAGAGAGCGCACTGACATTGAAAATAAAAAAAATAAAAAAATCCAAATACTGATGATTTTTTGGATGAAAACTGGAGCTAAACACAGAAATGCAGGTATTTTTTTTAAAACTCCTTCTTCATTTTTTGTTGCTGTCGGATGAAACCAACCCCAAAAACGTTTCCTTCCACTTGAGTTAAAACATTAAAAAAATTAAAAAAATCACCGACTTCGGAGTTACAAGGTCACGTGACAACATCGATTTGCTTTACTGCTGCCTGGCCTCCTCCTCCTCCTCCTCCTCCTCCTCCTCCTCCTCCTCCTCCTCCTCCTCCGGTTTGCAAGAGTCAAGATGCTGTCGCGGGCCAAAGACACTCACTCACTCTCATCTGCTCTTCATCCGTCTATCCAATCTTTTCCTCCTCTCTTGTTCTCTCTCTCCGCTGGAGGGGGGGAAGCCGAGGTGCGCCGATATTACCGCGCTTTGTCGCTCCATCCCTCCTCCTCCTCCTCCTCCTCCTCCTCCTCCTCCCGGCTCTCGCCTGGAGCCAGTATTCACCGTTCCTCCTCTTTTCTCCTGTTCTTCTCTGTTGTCCCTCCTGTGAAGCTGTTACCTCTCTCTCTCTCTTTCTTCCTCCTCTGCATGCTCCATCCCTCCTGTTGCATCGCCCCAACCCCTATTTCTGTCTTCCCAATG
>JAXDDW010000024.1:4670000-4672500 GCA_034670385.1 Hoplostethus mediterraneus | reverse complement strand
ACACTATCGTTACGTTTACATGGCTGGCTGTGTTGGCAAGTGGATGCTGCTGCAGGGCAGTTTGTGTGGCAGCTGCATCAACCAGAAAGTCGAAAAGGGAGTGATACACCATCTCTAACAAATAGTGGCGGTTTGAAAAATGTGTTTCTTCAATGATACAATGGATTTTTAATGGATTTACTTACAGCATAATCGTGGCAATTTACTACTCAAGTAACAAAGTGAGCTTGAGCAAAACAGGACCAATGTTTTTCTCTCTTTCTCTCTTCCTTTCTCCATCCTGCAGTGAAACTTCCAGGCAGCAGGACCTACATCCATCCCCACACCTATGAAGACCCCAACCAGGCCGTCAGGGACTTTGCCAAAGAGATCGATGCCTCCAGTATCCGCATAGAAAGAGTCATCGGAGCGGGTGAGTTGCAGTGTATTGATAATTCCTCAAAAAATAGTATTCAGTCAGAACAATCTGGATAGAGGAGCTTATGGAACGAACATTGAGGACACGATTACACGGCTATTCATCACTTGTGTTAGCCGGTGAGTTTCATGGCGGGTTTTCACATCCGCGTGTGTAGGAGAGTTTGGCGAGGTGTGTAGCGGCCGGCTGCGCGTCCAGGGGAAGAGGGAGATCTACGTGGCCATCAAGAGCCTGAAGGCGGGATACTCCGACAAGCAGAGGAGGGACTTCCTGTCCGAGGCCTCCATCATGGGACAGTTTGACCACCCGAACATCATCAGGCTGGAGGGCGTGGTCACCAGATGTGAGTGATGGAGGAGAACCTTACTTCATATACACGACCCCTTCCCTTCATTGTGTGTGTGTGTGTGTGTGTGTGTGTGTGTGTGTGTGTGTGTGTGTGTGTGTGCGTGTGTGTGCGTGTGCGTGTGTGTCACGTACCTGTTTGAGACAGAGCAGAGCCGCTGTTAATATGAATCAGACTTGACCCTGGATGAGATAAAAAGCCCCGTTACCACGGTAACAAGTTGATGACGCATGGCAGCATGCATGTCGGAGAGTGTCTGCTTTCAAACGGCCACTTGTTTACTTCAGATGATTGTATTAGGCAATTAGTGTGTGTGTGTGTGTGTGTGTGTGTGTGTTCACATGGGCGAGACACACACACACACACACACACACACACACAGGTCTGGTTCAACAAGATAGACGGCTGATCTGTTATCGCCGGGCCTCGCTCTCTCAATCACCGGCCTCCCTTATCCTCGCTCTCGCTCCCTCTCTCTCTCTCTCTCTCTCTCTCTCTCTCTCTCTGTATCTTTACATCTCACGCTCGCTTTCTTTCTCAATCACAATCTCTCTCTGCATCTCGTCCTCTCATTCACTCTCTCTCTCTCTCTCCCTCTTTCGCTCCGTCGCTCTCTCGGAGCAGTCTAATTTCAGGCCGGCTTTTATACCTTGGCCACAGTCACTGCTGTGTTTTCTGGGGAGGAGGTTGCAGGGGGGGGGGGTAGAAGGTTGTTTTTCTACTACTGTTCTAATTGGTTGGTGAACGGGACATTGAGGAAGTGCAGAACGTGTAGCAGCACTGATGGTCTTCACACACCTCAGGGTGGAGTACATGTATTGTTGTATTGAATGACATCGCCTCATTTCTGCATGTTTGCGGCTGTTTTTAAAGATGATTTTAGTTACGTTCCCCTCTGTTTTGTTACGAGACGTTTTCATTGAGCAACATCAAAAGTCTCTCTCACTCAGTCATTTCTACTACTTCCTTCTCTCGTTCTCTCTCTTCCACTCGATCTCGTGTTCCTCCTCTGCTCTGGTTTTTGGGTCCGACGCCTCGTTTTTTGTCGAGGTTTTGCAAAGAGAAGTTCAGGAGAGAAAACAGAGGGAAGAGGGAGAACGGGGAAACGTACATGGACCACCCTCTCCTCCAAACACACACAATGCTATCCAGCCCATCGCACACCAGCGCTCAGTGGCTCTTATCCCAACAACAAAAGAGCAAATGCATATGCAGAGGCCTCTGTCATGAATATTAATACTTCTTAGAGTTAATTGGATGTGTTTTTAGCGTCATGAATATTCAGCAGCATGTGTATTAAGAATGAGGGTCTGAATTTCTTATTAATTTCCTCTTTCTCTGTCATTCTCTCTCTCTCTCTCTCTCTCTCTCTCTCTCTCTCTGTAGTGGTGGATGTTAATGGTGACCTTTGGTTAGCGAGGTTGCAGCGGTTTGTAGACGTATTAACAAACTCGTATGAATGTGCTCGTTATTTCAACAGGCAGACGTGTAATTATGACATTTTCTTTTCAGCGGGACACGCACGCACACACACACACACACACACACACACACACACACACACACACACACACACACAAGGGAGATAGCAACATCGAGTCCCAAGCCTTGAACATTTTGTGACAGGACAATAGCATAAGTGACAGTGGAACAAAGTGTGACAAGCAAGGTTTCCTTTGTTACTTCACTTTGCTGTATGCTAGGGAGAAAAACATGTGTGTGTGTGTGTGTGTGTG
>JAXDDW010000024.1:4662500-4665000 GCA_034670385.1 Hoplostethus mediterraneus | reverse complement strand
AGAGCAGTTACACACACACACATATATGTTCTCCACTTCTGGTCAAAGCTGAAACCAGGTGGTCCCCCCCCTCCCACCCCACACACACACACACACACACACACACACACACACACACGACACAACACAGGTCCCGTGTGGTGATAAATGTGAGCAGCAGGCCCCGCCCCCCCCCCCCCAGCAGAAGAAAATCCAATTCTCTTTCACTTTTATCCCTGAGACTAATGTTACTGTCAGAGACGACACCACCACCAGAGACCGGGGCGACTGTGCGCACGTGTGTGTGTGCACGTGTGTGTGTGTGTGTGTGTGTGTGTGTCGCAGTGAGATAGTGAATTCATTTAAGGTGATGTATTGCTGTCTTTACCCACAATCTCACTGTAGGCCTCAGTGGTGTTGTTGCCACCCCTCCTTCCATCTCTCCTCCTCTCTCCTCCTCCTAGTCTTTCCTGCTGTCCTCCTGATCTCCTTTTGATGGACTCCTCCTCTCCCTGCGCCTCCACGTCCTGTCCTCCTCCTCCTCCCCATCCACCTGCTGTTCCTCCCGTCTTCCCTCCGCGTTAATCCTCCAGCCCGACCAAACCCCGTCACACGTTAGATCCCCTCTGCTTCTCTTTTTATCGAGACGTTTTATTCTTCCCTTTTCGTTCTCGTTCTTTCGTTCACCCCCCCTACAAGTTCACACCTTTCTGTTCACTACCCTCTCTCTCTCTCTCTCTCTTCTTTTCCTTACTGTCTTTATCACTCCCCGGGTATTTCCCCCCCAGCATCTCTGAGGCCTGATTGGGGAAATGTGACCTATTCATCACAACTGACACAGCTTGTGTGTTTACAAGCCACACACAGACACACACACACACACACACAGTTTGCGTGCGGTTGGCAAAAAATAGAGCGAGGGAGGGGAGAGCCTTGTAAAACGACTGCTGCTGTGTGTGTGTGTGTGTGTGTGTGTGTGTGTGTGTGTTTGATTGCATGTACTTTGTTAATCATTTGTAAGCCCCTCCAGATGCCATGCAGGGGACCATAGAGCAGGGGGCCTGTCAATCACCCGCCCCTTCATCACCACCCACACACACACACACACACACACACACACACACACACACAGGTGCAGATGCATGCCGATCCCAGGCCCCCCCCCCTACCCCTTCCCCTTGAGGCTGATTAGTATTCATGAGATCTCAGGAGGCCCCTCACACACACACACACGCATGTAGGCATGCATGCACACACACTCATGTACACACACACACACACACACACTGGTGGATTGGTCCATTCCAATTATCTCGTGGCGTTTATGGAGAGGGCTGATTAGAAGCTGTCACTGTGACTGATGACCGACATGCCATGCTATCCCCTAGAGAGAGAGAGAGAGGGAGAGAGAGAGAGAGAGAGGAGAGAGAGAGAGAGAGAGAGAGAGGCCTTGGTCACAGCTGTGTGGACTCCACTTCTTCTCTTTCCTCATGTCTTTCTTTCTTTGTCATCCTCTGTCCTCCGTCACCAACAACTGTGCTGCTGTGTCCCTCTGTAGGTAAGCCGGTGATGATCATCACAGAGTTCATGGAGAACGGCTCTCTGGACACGTTCCTCAAGGTGAGTCACGGCTGCCTGGCCCCGCCCAGGTGTTACAATCCAGTTCACTTACCCCCCAAAAAAATGCTACGTATCCATGTCTTCAAAAACAAAAAGTGATATCCATATCTTGATGGTTCAGTATGTCCAGCGTTTTAGCATTTTGACAATTGAGAACTTGGAAAAGGTTCATCATTTGTTTGTGCCATCAATCAAATGGTGGATATCTCATTTTCCTATGTACTCAGCTACTTTCCAACATGAAAAAAACCACATCCTGACCACACGTTGAAGTGAAAACGATAAGAAACAGATTCGTATTGATCAAAACCGTCGAAAAACGACCACTGTGCTGATAGACGCATCTCTGGTTCACTACACTGAAGGTGTCCTGACACCTGACAGATAAAAGTCGCTGAAGCACCATGTCTTAACACAGAGAGATATGTGCGTGGTGTGTATTGTAATGATGGTCATAAAGAGTCATATAATAGAATCAGTTTGATGGTTTTAACAGCTCATGTGTGTGTTTAATTATCCTGGTGCTTTATTAAGCGCCACTCCCTCAGAAATGACAAAACCTCTTTCTCTTAGTCGATCCCTCCGCCCACCATCTCCTCCTTCACTCTTCACTCTTTCCTCTCCTCTTTTACTTTTCTTTTTTTTTTTCATTTTTTCTGAACAGGAAATGCACGTCAGTAAACATCTCTGTAAATACGGGAGGATTTCCCGAAAACATTTTCCAACTATTTTCCCTTTCTCTGTCTGGCTCCCTCATCTCCTTGTCTAACCTCTCTCCCCCCCTCCTCCCCTGCCCTGCCCCTGCCCACCCCTTCCCATCCTTCCTGGCAATGGCAGTGTGGTGGGCAGATTGATAGAGGAAGTCTGTAGGTTTGTTAGACAGTCCAATCAATCAGCATCT
>JAXDDW010000024.1:4622500-4657500 GCA_034670385.1 Hoplostethus mediterraneus | reverse complement strand
AAAAAAAAGAAATTAGAATATAATTATCATCACTGTCTGTGAAGTGTACAGTTGTTGTTTTTTTTGGTTGTCATTTTGTTTTCTCTGTTTTTTCGAGAATAGCTTCTTGAGTTCTCACCTTGAAGAGTTTAAAAGAGATCAGAAGATGTATATGTGTAGATATATGTTTATATGGGCCGTGTGTCCCAAAGTAGAGATGGACCTAACGTTTGTATTGGTGGTGAGGTTTATATCGGTGGACCTTAGGAGTTATTACCTGGTACATGAATGGCCCCCTCCCCTTGCTTTCTGTATGCAGACTGCCATTGAATGAGCCAAGACGACGAACGACGTGAATGTGTGGGGTGACGGGTACAGAAAAAGAAAAGAAAAAACGGACCTGTTGAGATAGAGAGGGGACGTGGATGTTGCAAGCCTATGTAAGATGGAAGTATGAGTTCTTTGAAGATGCGGTATTTGATCAGGACAAGGGCTTCCCGAGCGATCGCTCTCAGACACACTTCCATAATAACCAGCCCCGGTGCATGTTTGCTAATTCCCCTGCACTCATGATGTAATTTAGTGCAAAAAAATAAAACTTAAGGTGCAATTAGCAGAGTGAAATTTTGACTCTTCCATGAACAATTTATTCAACTGCTACGGTAACATCATGTTGTTGAGGGTATTGCCAGCTGGTTACTACACTATGATAGAAATGCCAGCAGATATATTCAGCTATTTGGTTGTAGGCTGAAAATGTCAGCCCTCCAGTCAACAGCATTGCCATGTTATCTAGAGTTTGTCTTCCCATGCTCGAGGTGCGTAGGAACGTTGTGTTTCGTGTGGAGCAAAGGTGATGACAGTGTTGACGCTGTCGTGAGATTTTTGGCTGGGCTACATCACGCTTTCCCTTCCAGCAGTTACTAAGGCTTGATAGCTACAGCAGGTTGGTCACAATAATTGCAGTGCTTTATCCAAATAGTCTACAGGAAAAGGGAATTATGAAAGAGTATTGGAATGGGCCCATTTTCAGTAAGATGAAATACAAGCAGTGTTGATTTTCAGTCGTGCCACTATGAGAGGGTACATTTTACTTATAAAGATATGTGTGTGTGTGTGTGTGTGTGGGTGTGTGTGTGTGTGTGCGTGCGTACAGTCACACTTTCTTGTTATCATGCCAACCTACTACAAACATCCCGAGATTCAAACCAACACACCCAGGAGTTTTCTGAGGTAAACTTACAAAACAAAATGTTTACAGCGAGTAGCAAAGAAATGGGTTTGTCGGTGCGTCCCCCTGCTGCGGGGCGAGCTGCTGCTCCTGGCACACGGCCAAACACAAGGTTAGATTTAACGGGACCCTCTCTGTGTGCACTGCATTGCACTGAACCTGCTTTTAGTGTATTCCCAAATCCAGTTTTATTACAGTATGTGATACTTTATAGGACCAACAGCGGCATACAGTGCAGTATATATGATTGTACCATAGTGTAAAATATGTACAGTGTTGATTTCCATTGTTAGAATGTTTGTAACGATAATGACGATGATGACTATGATGTACTTTTATTGTGAAGAAGAGATTTCTGGAGTACTCATGCAGGGGGGCGGGTCATATAGGTGAAAAGTGATAGGTGATTCGCTGGTCTGAACAATGGAATGTAGCATGGGTGCAAAGCTTCAGCTTGACAGGTGACAGTGACTGCAGTTTCTACCATACGGTTAGAATGAGTAGAATGGACTTCCCCCCTCAATCAATACAGTTATTGATACACCGGCTTAAAGATCCAATTCACACACACACACCTTATCAAACCGTTTTGTGGACCCGTGTGGGGTTCTTCTCGCTGGCTTTTATGATGCTTTGTCATGTATGCCTCACCCAGCAATCTGATTCACAGAACGTGTCGGTACATTCTACTCTTTCTAACTCTATGATTTCACTCTAGCGGACTACTCTCGACCGCTGGCCTTTTAGATGCCTTATTTACTGAGCTAGCATTCTTTTCTGTTGCCCTAGAGGCGATGTTAGGAGTAAAGTGTATATAGTATTTATCTGTGCTCTTGAGGTGACCTCACACCAACACCCTGGTTTTGTAACATCCCAGAAACCCCCCCATAGCACCTTCGTTTTGGATTCCTCCAAATAAATGAAAGTTGTTTTTGTCCTGATCTGTTACTTCGTTCTTAAGCATGACCACCTGTAAAGGCTGATGTTGAGAAATGGAAAAAAATGCATTTGTATTTATAAGACTTGAGTGATAAGATACCCACCGCTCAAGATGAAATAATCTAGATTCAAGAGGTCAAGAGATTCCTGTTGCGTCAATTTGAGCATTTGACATTTCTTAATTACAGAGTTAAACGTGCAAAGTGCTTCAAGTACTGTGGTAGAAGTTGCCAAGAAAAGGCAGAGCATCGTCTGCATAGCTCTTCATATCGTCCTTCTTTTTACAAGCCTGTTCACCACTCCCACCTTCAGAGACCTTCAGAGAACGCAGACATCAGAGCCTCATAAAGGTTTTGGCCCTCAAAAATGATCCCAGGTCTGTTGTGTCACCATCCACCCTTTCAAAGTTAGCTATGTGGGTCGGTTTTGCCTGATCTCCGATACGGTGTTATTGTCCTTCCTTTCCCCACCAGGTCTGTATTGTAACTGTTGAGTGATTCTCAATGAGATTCTTTGCTCTCTCTCTCTCTCTCTCTGTTCCTATCTTCAGCCACTGTACTATGCTCCTTTGTCCCCATGGCAGGTTTCTCTGCGCTGCTTGTCTAAAGGGTGTCGGCGTTCTAATGTCCTTCATGTCGCTGTAATAAATATGCTAATATTTCTAATTTCTCACCTGACGCCTGCAGTGTCTTTTTCTTTCACACGTTCTCTGTTCTCGCTTTCTCTCTCCAACACACACACACCGCTAATATACTCATCCGCCCTGTACGTTTCAAATTCCGCCGGGACTCGGGAGACAACGGTAGCACCTTTTACATGAAAGCGATGTAAAGTCTTCACTTAATTGTGCGTGTGGCTTGTGTCTGGAAGCCTGGAGGTGGCGGATCCGTCCCCTGACCGGTCTCGCAGAACATCAGCGCATGAACGGGGGAATTCAAGGACAGTCTCATTTTCACCCGCCGGCTCTGCGTTAATGGCGATAGCGCCGGTGAAATTCCCATCACGACATTCTCGGATGACAAAATACGGCCACCCTGCAACCACGTCTTCATTATCAGGGTGTGTGTGTGTGTGTGTGTGTGTGTGTGTGTGTTCCTTACTGAGAGATAATTCTGTCTCAGGGGAGAAGCGAGGTCAGTGACTCCTGGCCTTGGTTAACCCCTTAATGCTCTGGCCCAGTTGCTGTCACTCTATGTTACTGCCATTACACCTCATTTAGCCCATCATATTATGCTCCATATTCCCCTATCTCTCTCTCTCTCTCTCTCTCACACACACACACACACACACACACAGGACCGGACAGACAGAAAGTTCAGGGCCTGTTCTCCATTTCCCCAGTATCTATCTCCTCCTCCTAACCTCCCTCCTAATCTCTCCGCTGGCCTCATGCATCACCATTTTTCTCCCCCTCCATCTCTCCCTCTCCCATCCTCCCTGTGCAGACAGGAGGGTTAGGCGTGTTCTCTGCCTCCATTTCCCTACTATCTCTCCTCTCCTTGCTCCTTTGCCGTCTCATCGCTTTCCAGTTCACCTCCATCCATCCGTCCAAAAGTTTTCTCTCTCTGCAGAGCACGTTTTAGCCCATTGTCTCTCTCTCTCTCTCTCTTGTATCATCATTGGATTTTCTTTCACCATTAAAGGCCAATCTATATCTACGGGCTTTTGTCTCTGGGTGTCTCAATGGGGAAAATGTCATCTCATGTATTTGCTCCGGATAACATGGAGGCCGCTGGGAGCCACGGGCACCGGGCAATTGATTCATCATACCGTCGCTATTGGCATCATGTGAAAAGGTCAGGTGTCCCTACGGAGAACACTGTAAAAGGCCACAGGTGACCGATGAGCGTGTCATCTTTCTATCAAGTACATGCACACGCATCATCATCTCTCTCAGTCTCCGTCTCGCTGCTTCATAGTTTTGTTTTCTATCACTATCTCTGTCTCTCTCTCTTCCTCCTGTTCCCTTTTCTAAGTCTATCTCTGTATCTCTGTCTTTATTTACCCCTCTCTTTCTCTCTCTCTCTCTCTCTCACACACACACACACACACACACACATTCTCCCATGGGACTGGTAATTGGGCCCTGCTCATGCTGTCAGGGGTTGATGTGCACCCTCATGTGCAGCAGCAGACATTAAAGTAACACCAGAGACCAAAGAGCTATAGATCCACAGTGACCTCTGAAGGGTCAGCCATGTGTGTGTGTGTGTGTGTGTGTGTGTGAGAGAGAGAGAGAGAGAGAGAGTGAGTGAGACAGGGACATAGAGAAATAGAGAGGTCGCTCAAATCTGAACCAGAGGAACAAATTCATCAGTTTTTGGTTAAACGTGCTGGAGTTCCTGCTTTGGCCCTCTGATTGGATTGCATGTGTCTCCCTCTAATCAAATATGGCGAGCTCAGACAGCCTCTATGTTTCCCGGTCCACACACACACACACACACACGCACACGCACATACACGCTCACACACATATCAACGCTCTTCTGTCTCATGAGGTTTTAGTTTGCTATCAAAGTGATTTCCTGTCTCAAATTTTCATCAGTAATCAAAGTTCCTGATTGAATTTGAAAAGTGAGCCCAGCTCTATAAATCACATTACATGCCTCGCTCCCATCATGCCTGCTCTCATCAGCCACAGGAATGAGACGCCAGCCTGTGTGTGTGTGTGTGTGTGTGTGCGTGCCCTGGAACAGGAAAATGGATGTTGACACGACTGAGATTTTTTTTTAGGACAGATCATACTGAAGGGAAAGAGGAATGGTGAAAGGACAATGAAGATACCACACCAGGGTCTCATAGTTTATGGAAACAACTCTTGGCATTTGATGTAACCTTACTTCATCAGGACAATTCAGATCAGTGTCAAGTAAGCTGCCGATCATTTTCAAACCCTCTCAAAAGCTCTCACGTAGCCCAGGATCAGTTTTAGACCAAACAATCCATAAACAGCTGTAAATATCAGAAATATGCACCAGGGATGTGCGAGACAGGGCTTTTATTTTCATAGACGTCTACTAAACTTTCACTTTTAAACCCTGTGTGACCTAATTTTAGCCTATAAGCCATTTAGACGGCTTTTTAAGCGGCTAATCAACGTTAAATTGCTTCGTGGGCTCATTGCGCTACAGTACGTGCCAAACCATACATGTCTGGCACGTAAATCAGCTAAAAAAATTAAAAAAAAGGATTTGAAAATATTATTTTACCCAGGTTGAACTAGGTAACCATACAAAACAGAATCAGCATGAAAATCAGCCTCTACTGGATAGCTGTCACCACCTATAATGGGTTACAGATTTAGAGTTAAAATAGAGGGAGATAGGGGATGAACAGAGTGAGAGGAGGAGGAAATATAGAGTGCTGGTGTGTGGAAAAGGTACAGAAAGATGATGTAAAACAAAAAAAGGTAAAGAAAGACTTGGAGGGGCCGAGATATTATTGACTGCATGATCCCTTACAGATGTGGAAATCTCTGTTTAATGCCTGGCAGGCATGATGTGTTGAACTGTTGGCTCAAGAGGGAGCCTAACCGAAGACAAACTGTGTGTGTGTGTGTGTGTGTGTGTGTGTGTGTGATCAGAGGGCAGTGATGTCATAGGTGTTAATGTGTGAAAGGAGTGCTCTCTATCGATGGAGTAAAGATGATGGAAATCTGAACTGAAAGCAAACATAATCAGACCACATCTGTTGGTCTATAAATTACACACAACACGCTGCATATCTTTCCAGGGCTCAGTGACTCATGTGATTGATGGGGTGATATTGTTCATAAAAGCCTTATTTATAAGCGTAAACAAGCTGCTCCCAAGTCAATGTCTGCCCACTCAGAAACGTACATGCTTAGTTGTGCCTTTCTGTGAAAGCCCCTTATGTGACAAGACTGCTGATTGCAGTCAATTGCGTGATTTCACGTGGCTGTTGCATGTGTGTATTTGTTCCTATGTGTGTGTACGTGTGTTCACGAGACATGGCTGTGTTTTCATACACGCCATGTGTGTGTTTCTCATCCCGCGTAATCAAACGCAGCTCTTCAACTGCCATCAATCAAGCTTTGATGTTGAGAGGAAGTGCCTCGAAACCAAAGAGCTCCCCCTGCGCCGAGGCTGGGCCGGGGGGGGGGGTGGGGCTAGGGGTGATGTTTAATGTCGGTGGTTCCATGAGAACCCAAAGGGAGATGTAGGGGTCGGGGAGTCTGTCTCCCCAAGACTGTCTGCCTCATGTAGCTCGTCTGAAACGTGGTTATCTCAGGGTACTGACTGATGTTCTGGCGGGTGAAAATGAATGCTGGCAATGGTTTACCTTTAGAGATCAGCTGCATGCTCACGCCCTCTTCATCATGCTCGTCTTCCTCTTCGTAATGGAGGTCCCATTCATAGCTGTGCCACTGAAGGTTAAAACTGACTTTTAGAAAATAGTATATTACAGTTTTTCTCTATTGCTAAGACACATTTCTTGAAACCTTCACCCATTTTCTCAAAACTTCAAACACAAAACCAAATCTTCAAACTACAGTCACAAAACCTCTGACTCTTCTGGCAAAATCAAACAATCGCCTCAAAACCACTGAATCTGTGCTCAAAATCAAACAATGCTTTCAGATCATACACACAGCCAGGTAATATTAAAACACTACAGAACATTCCTTAGACACGATGTCAGAAAATTGAGAACACAGCGTCCAGGGCATGTCGTTACAGAAAAACATGTTTATTGTATATAAAGGCATTTTGCAATAAAAAAAAAAAAAGAGTATAGTAATCACAACTTAGTACAGTGAATATATTGTATACTGTAAGTACTGCAAGTAATACAGTATTGAATGTCTGTATATTCAGCAGCAAAAATACAGTAAGCCCAAAGAACAGAGAAAACTCTAAATGAAAAGCACATTACAGTAAACTCAACATCAAATCAGTGAGAGATTAATTCTGCCTCAGCATCACGTCTTTGTGCTGATCCGGCCAGAGGACTTCCTCCACATCACATGCAACGTTGTACCTGTGCCACCTGTGCTCTCTGAACTGGCTTATATTCTGGTTTGATGACATCATTTGAAACAAGTGTGAACAATCTTGAGTTGTTGTGTGTAAACGATGACAGCTGTGTTGTAGTAGTGTTTACCATTTTGCAACACAAGTGCATCACCGTGAGAGATGTGTTTTAGTGAGCGAGAATGAGCTGAGAGTTTTGCAAAAAGAGTCTGTGAGATTTGCAAATGGTGTCTAACTACGTGAGTGATTGATTCAACAAATGGGTTTAGGCCACTGAGCATTTGAAAAACGGTATTATACCGAGTGCGTTGACTGCCTCCACACAGCTTGTGGTCTCTCTGCAGCAGGAAAAGGGCATGAATTGCTAAACCATGCACAAGGTTTTCAAAACTGAGAGTATGGATTTACACACCAATATTTTGTGAGTCCCTCAGGGAGGACATTGTCCTCCAGGAAAAAATCTCAAAAACATACTCTCAGTCTTCTGGTTTTCTTTCTACTCCTGCAGGAGGGAGGGAAGACCACCTTCCTCTTCGCTACAATGCTTTTCCTCCGTCTCCTCCGCCCTGTTTGTCATTCATCATGTCCTTAACGGTCGCCATTGACAAAGGGGGCGTGCATGTTTGTGTGAGTCATGGGAAATCAGCGTAGGGTATGAATAAGGGTAGTTCACTCGGTGCAAAGGGAATTGGATTGGAAATGATGTGAGACTGGATCAGAGCGATGCAGGACCCTGTGTTGTAAAAAAGCCCCTCATGTATGACGAGCACACCAACAAACAAAACATCAGCAGAGACCAGAGGACATAATGAGGGATCGACCAGTGTGTGTGTGTGACAGGCTGGTCAATGAGTTGAACTTGATGAGGAGGCGTGTTGGGGGTCAAGGGTCAAAACCTGTCGAAGACACTCAGCTCCTAATATGCATTTCTATTGGACCATCTGAGACTCTTGTGCTTTAAATGGTTTTCTAAAATGAGACTCAAGTCGTGAGTCACCTTAAGACCACCTAAATAATTTGGTATATATACAGTGTGTGGTGTTTGGGAATTTAACCGAATACACTTTGTGGAGGGAGAGGTGAAGAAAATGAAAGATTCAAAGCATACAGAGAAAACCGAGAGAGCTTGAAAGCAACAGCAAGAGTTTTTACAGTGTGCTACCGCAATCGCATGGTTTGTAAAATGTCATGGAAAAAAAAAAACAACGGCAACTTGGGAGGCATACATACACATGCACACACTGACCACAACCACATGAGCACACACTGTGATGCTTGATGTCTGACCACACAAGCTGTGTTGCTAAAAGAGTGTAAGTGCTGACTCAAACTCTGTTTGTGTTGTGGTGTGTTCAGGGACAAAATGAAAACCATTCAAGTGTCTCTCTCTCAGTCTCTCTCTCTGTCTTTTTCTCTCTCTCTGTGTTTCTGTCTCTATGCATTATTCTCTGCCCTTCTGTGTGATTTGTTTTTCTATGTTATTAAGATAGCATTTGTGTGTGTGTTTGTGTCTGTGTGTGTGTGTCTATGTGCACACGCATTTATAAAGCACAAATATGAAGCTATAACAACAAGGGCAGGCAGCGGAGGCTCTAAATCAGCCATGTGCTTACTAACTGAGGTTTGACCCAAATAACAGTGTAATTTATGAAGGCTTTTAGGCTCCCAGGCAGCCATGGAAATAGAACAGAGAATAATGTGCGTCTGACCGTGGCTACATCACTTCAGTTTATGTCATCGTGTTTTACTGGGACACACGTCTGCAGCCCTTAATGATACGGAGACAGTAAAATGCAACGTTAATGGACATCGGGGTTTATAAAGACGTGCTCAGCTGGATAAAGACGCATCCGCCGCACAAACAATTATCACAAACAAGACTGCTGAACAGACACGCACACACTTACTATCACTATCACAAGAAGAGAGGCAGGAAGAGAGAGAGAGAGAGAGAGAGAGAGAGAGAGAGAGAGAGAGAGAGAGAGGGGCAGAGAAATCATTAGCGCTCCTCTGTAAGGCGCTGGCCCCAGGCAGGGTTAGCAGCCGATATGGACTACTGTTAGCAGCTGTTGGAGAAGATGACATCTCGGGGAGACCCAAAGGACGAGTTAAGACATCCCAAGCACTGTGTGTGTGTGTGTGTGTGGCATGCATGCATGTAAGCGTGCATGCCGCCCTCAGATGCTGTAGCGGGTCATTTGCCTCGGTGTTTGAAGTGGAGATGCAGCTCTGAGGATCAGGCTGCCGTCACGGCTCCACAGATCAGAGCACAGAGAGACAGGACGCCATGAGAGGAGGAGGAGGAGGAGGAGGAGGAGGAGGAGGAGGAGAGGGCAAAGACAAGACAAATCAGATGACATTTTCAGATATTTCGCACACACAAGCCGTCCTTTCTTTCTATTTCTCACACACACACACAGACGCTGAGCACTGCACTGAGAGGCCATTGATAGAGAGCTGTGAGAATCGGGGGAAAACGAGCAGTGGGCCAGTAATGACATTAGACTTTCTTCATCTGATACACAGTCAGATGATTTAGTAAACGCTGCCCATATTCTCATGAGACATCCAGCGAGGGAGAGAGAGAGAGAGAGAGAGGGAGGGAGGGAGGACAGGAGAGGAGAGGAGAGCGAGAGGAAAGAGTCCATTTGTGTGTTCACATGTGTTTTTCTCAGACTTATCATCAAGTAAATTAGGTCCTGCTTTCTGCTGATAAGGTCAGCTGTCAGTCTGGACTTAGTGGAAGGAGTGCATGTGAACACACACACACACACACACACACACACACACGTATGTAATGACTCTGTTAGCCTGATATTGCACACACACATGCATATACACATTAAGACGTTTGCATGCCTTTTTCCATTTCATTCAACTTGATGACAAAGCACTCCCCGCTCGTCCCCGCTGGCGCCCAGGGCTCTGAATCAGCTCCCTGAAAACATATTTCTTTAATTTTGAAATGATGTATTTGAGTAATCTGAGTCGTCAGCACACATAAACTCACTCCAGCCCCGTGGAATCAGCTGATCTGAATCGCGCAGTCCCACAATGCCAGTGACAGCGGAGTGGCGAGATCTCCCTGTATGCAGGTGCCAGACGCTGTCATCCTGACGTATTCATTCTGGCTACGGTAGAGGAAGGGGGGGGGGGGGGGCTGTAAAAGCTATTGCCAAAAAGCGGAGCGTTGGTTAAATGAAGATGAATGAGCTGGTTTGGATTGAAGGTGATATTTTATTTAGGATCAGACGCTCTCCGTTTGGTAATGCCGCAGCCACTCCCGAAACAACATGACAGCCCAGGGGAATGGATATTGATTAGAAAAGGTTGATGCTTTTTTTCCCCCCCCTCATCTTTTTCTCCTTTCCCCTCCCACCATCTCTCTCCTCTCTCTCTCTCTCGCTCTCTCTCTTGCTGCTTTGCTCTTTGTCATTCTCTCCCTCCTTTGCTATCTCCCACTCTCCCTCCCTCTCTCTGTCTGTTGTCAGGCCATAATGTGTGATGTGCTATAAAGCATGATGGATGGTTAAAGCTGATTTCAGGGCCCAGCAGCTGAAGCTGGGGTTTAAGGACAGCTGATCGAATTTCAGTCCCCACGTTCATGCTTGTGTGTGTGCGTGCGTGTGTGTGAGTGTGTGTGTGCGCGAGAGTGCAAAAAAAAAAAAAAAGCAAGAGGGAATAAAAGAGAGATTCGCCTGCGTGTGTGAGAAAGAGAGCGTTGCAGCTGTAAAGCCAGACCATGAAATGCTTCTAAGCTCAGATAATTCAATAAAGAGACAAAACCTTCTGAATATATCCGTTTGTGGCCCAACCTGGGAGCCGGATAACTTCGCAAACTTGTTGATTATTTGAGGAAATAAGGCATCTTTCATTTAAAAAGGCATGCAAAATCAATATATAACTAATGGCAAATAAGAAAGAAAATCAATGTGTGTGTGTGTGTGTGTGTGTGTGTACATGTCTCTTTGTATGTGTGTGTGAGGCCAGTATGCCCCTCCCCTGCTGATGCTATAGGCTCACACAGTCAACACTCCAGCTGTTCAACAGATGGAAGGCTGTGTACCATCCTACATTACACACACACACACACACACGCACGCACAGAACAAAAGTGTGTGTGTGTGTGTCTGTGTGTGTGTGTAAGAAAGAGAGAGAGAGAGAGCATAGAGAAAAGAGGATACATTGGGTTTGCAGACAATAGGTGGTGGCATCATTAAAATTCCACACGTATACACACTATCCCCAATGTCCCCACACACCACACACACACACACACACACTCACGCATAACCCACACACTTATGCACACAAGCCACCATAGCCCAGTCTCTTGTAGCCATACGCCCTCGTTACCATTCAGCTTTGATCCCTGCTGATAGCCTCTCTGGGGCCGACATCGCCACGGCGACGGGGGATTACGCCATTTGACAAGTCCAATTAATACAGAGCTAACGACAGCGATCTATAACATTGATTGTGGGGAAATTCATAATTGCCAGGAGGTGAAAGGTTAAATGATTTAAACACAATGTTAAGGCACCATTAACACACCTGGACCTCTTTTATTATGTTCCTTGTGTTCAGGGGATAAGTGACCCCCCAGTCTTTGTGAGTGTCTGACCACCATGCACCATTACTGCATTCTTTCTTTTCATTCTTGTATGGTTGAGGGTAACGGCTAACTAGCGCAGGCCCCGACAACGTCTTAGGCCTAGCGGCAACATTATTTGGATGCTGCTGTCACAGTCTGTAGTACACAAGCACTATGAATCAGTTTAGCTTGTCAGTGAGTGACATCAGGGTATCCTTTTGAATGGGGTAGGGACAACGCCTACAGCACGCAATGTTGAAGCACACATTGTACCGGTCAAAAGTGTTCAGAATTTTCATTAGCCGATTTTATTTCTTTACTGCCAAATTATTTTAGTTTTCAAGCAATAAAAAAAGTAAGTGAAGACGAGCTAGTTACCTGAAAAGGTGTCAGGCAGAAAAGAAACACACACCAGACAAATACATTTTACCTGTATTTATTTGTGGTTAGTTTTAGAGCATTTATGTCCGCCAGCCTTTTCTTTTCTTCCAAGTATTTGCAGCAGTGAAAGCTTGAATTGAAAATGGCCGCCCCCACCATTTCCTCAGAGTTGCACCTTTGTGACCTGAGCATCAGTCTCCCACGTTCTTAGCGTAAGGACCGAGCGCTTCTGTTCTTTGTGCATTTGTGTGTAACGCTTTCCGCATGTCTTCAGCCCAGTTGGACTGCAGACTGCTCTGAGTGACGAATGCAACTTCACTATCAAGATGAACACATGGAAGACCAGGACAGTGCTAGCGCTAGGGCACGCCGCCCCAACAGCCAAGCTTTGATCAACTGTGTCGAGTGAAACACATTTAACTCCCTTTAGCAACCGGAGGGGTCGACCAAGGTGAGTTTCTCCCTCGCTACTCTGAGTCTTGGCAGCGCTGCTCTTGCTGAATGACACTGAAGGGTATATATGTTAAAACACACAGCAAAACCTTGTGTTTCCACATTCAGACATCTGATCTGATCACAAGTTTCTATGGCGTGAAACCCAGTACGTTCCTTTAACAGGAAGTGTTACATTGATTCTTTTTGGAGATGTGCATTTAAAAGTATTTGCTATATAAACAAATGTCATTCAAAAATACTACCCATTCATTCTGGGAAAAAAGATTGTTAGCTCATGTTCATTGACTGATATGTTGAAAATACAAGTGATTAGTTTATTTGAAATGTTGCTTTTTGCAAGCAAAGGCCTTCAGCTAATACATTCATTAATAATAAATAGTGAGTTTTCTTTCATGCCAACAGTAATTCTGCACTGTAGTGCCATTGGTGGATATCTCATTTTGGATTGAAACTCTTCATATTAACATGTTTTTCATAACCTGATGAAAGACATTGGTAATTTATTTTTAAATACGCTTTTTTGGTATTGTAGAGTAAAACTAGAGTATCGTTTTGCAGCTTTACTCAAAATACAGATGAATTTTCATCTAATATTACTACAGCCACACAATAATTATAATGTGATAGTTTATTTACACAGGAAATTCTCTTTTCCCATGCCCCCCTCTGCAGGGAGGTCAGTCAGCTACAGAGCAGCACCAGTCAGCTGGAGATGCAGTGTCTCGCTCAAGGCAGCAGGCTTGTTGACACAGGGGCTTGAATCAGGTCCAGTTGAAGGAAGGTCTCTCTAACCACTCGGTTAGCCGCCCTGCCTCCTAGAAAATACGTGTTAACTCATGTACACGTGACAAATACTATCAGCTCTACTATCAGCTCTATCAGACAATAAACTTCAGAGTGAAAAAAAACCCTTCTATCCAATAAACCACAATGTAAACAAAGGGAGTGATGGGGTGACGGTGTTTCAGCAGATAGAGCCATACTGCTGCTGTAGACTGGGGCTTTGAGTTATAGTGATATTAAAATGTTCAATGAATGGAATGTGTCACCTTTTCAAAGTACCTCCACCTCTGAAGGGCTGTACATGATAACCCTCACATTCATACAAAGCAACATGAGTGTAGTGTAACTGTATTAACCAAGAATATGGCATAGTTTCTATCTAATACTGTAGTGAAAAGAACCAATTTCCTTCAGGGTTGTTTGCTGACAGGCTTGCCAACGTTGTGAGATTGTCAAATAAATATGATGATGATTCAGTTTTGGTGCTCTCTCTCTGAAGTTGAAAATTCAGCATCCAACTGAAAAGATCTCTGTCTGTGGCAAAATGGCACAATGCCATATTTGAAGTCATTTTCTGTTCGCTTCAACCAAGCAAGTTATCAGTTATCAGCTGGAAAAGGGTTATGGCAACAACAGCTAACACCACACTACCATGCCTTTTGTCCATTTGTGTGATTTTAAATGGAAACCAAACCAAATACAAAGCTAATCCAACAGAATTCACCTGCACAGGGACGGCAGTAGAATGCAAACGGTGTATCCCTCATTGTTATTTTCAAGGGAAAGCTTTCAATAGCGGCACTGAGCGCATCTCATGAAAATACAAACGCTTTTCACTTGATCATAAGTCTATAATAGTGCATTACATGTAACTAACAGGATGAAGTGAGATGAGCCATAGCTTATAGACATGCAGTCAAGCATACGCACACCTCTGTTCATGGAGGATCGGCCCCTTTCTCTGCAGCAAAACCTGCACTGATTCAAATCTCACTGATAATGCACAGAATGTTTCTTGCATAGTGTTGATTCTCATTCCAGCACACGCACACGCGCACACACACACACACACACACACACACACACACACACACACACACACACAAACAATCCTAAAGCCCTCTAGTGAAATGAAGCTCTAATGCAGTATTTTTCCCCACTGTATTGACAGCCAGATACACACTCTCTCCTGCGCGCACACACACACACACACACACACACACACACACACACACACACACACACACACACACACACACACACACACACACACACACACACACTTGACCCGAGGCAGCTGTGGAGCAGTGGAGCACAGTCTCGGTTTAGACAAACCATTGACAGTCTCTCCGCATCTCAATAACAGATCCATACGACCAGAGGCGCTGTCCTGGAGCCGTCGATGATTCACACAAGTCAGTCAACTGTTAGGTGTAGGTGTGTGTGTGTGTGTGTGTGTGTGTGTGTGTGTGAGTGTGTGTGTCGGAATGAGAAACACTTCATCAAACAATCGCAAAGTTGAGGCGGGGCAAAGAGGGAGTGGTGTAGGTGGTGACACACAGTCTCGTGCGAGAGGAGCCACTGTGTGGGCCTCGGGCCAAAGGGGAGAGAAGCGCCTGCGTATTGATCGACGGCGTTTGAGTTTCTTACTGAAACAGGATCTGAGGACACGAAGCGAGAGGCTTATTTAACAGTCTCCCTATGCACATCCATATCTATCGATCCGTGCACACTTTCACCCCACCTTTAAGTAACTCTCTGGTTCCCTCTGTCCGTTCTTTTCCTGGATCTCTTCCTGTCATTCTTCCCCTTCTCGCCGCGTCTGCGTGGCTCTTTATAACCCCTGGTTTTCGTCTCTCTCGCTCTCATATTTCTTCTCGTCTCTCTCGCTCGGTCACTCTTTTGGGCTCGCGTTAACTTTTAAGAGCCGGCAGTATTTCCTGATCATATTTCCAGGCTGTTCATCTTTCTGTGATGTACAGTGGCTCTTTTTTTACGGGGGTGTTTATTTTTCAAATGTGCTCCCGATAAAAGTCCATCTCTTCCTTCGCCATCCCGTATCTCTGACAGCAATAAGTCGAGTGGATCGACTCGACGCAGTACAATCACATTTAGTTAAGACACACAGTTTCCAACACACACACACACACACACACACATGCACGAGTAGAGATAACAAGTCTATTCTGTAGATTTGATTGGCTGCGGATATTGTTGTCAGACTGTAGGAAAAATATATGTCGTTATTGTGTGCTGTCATAACTGTAAAAGTCTCCCTGAGTGGAAGAGGAGAGGAGGGGAGAGAGAGAGAGAGAGAGAGAGAGAGAGAGAGAGAGAGAGAGAATTGATTCTCTTGCTGGACTTCATCTCTGGTCTTGGTGCGGTGCCAAAGGTCTTGGAAGCCATCTTCATTATCCTGCGTGCGTCTTCAGGAGGACACCGTGCTGGAGGCCACTCCATCAGATGTCACTTTAATCTATCCTGCTATCGGTCTCCTTCCTTTTCTCCTCCCTTCCCTCCATTTTGTTGTTGTGGAGATTCCATTTCTCCTCTTCTATCCGTACTTCGACCAGTTTTGCTGCTTTCCTCCATCCTCTCCATCCATCTCCACACCTCACTCTCTGTTCCCCCTAACCTGGCTCCTACCCGGCAGCAGCATCAGACCTCCGCTGCTCCACAGAGGACAGCAGATAACACCAGCCAGCTCTCGTCTGTGACTGACAGCTGGCTAAAGCGGCTGTGGCAGCACACGGGAGGCGTGGAGAATCCCGTTTTTCAGGGGGGGCCCGCCGCTCCGGGAGTCGGTCCCCGGGCCCGTCTGTCAGTCGAGACGGGAGCGGCGGACTATCCGTCACAGCTGACCCCCGAGTCGGCGAGGGACCGGTCCGGGGAGGGAAGAGGCTAAAGCAACACAAACAAGCGTGAAGATCAACAGATGGCTCCCTCTGTCGATCACCGTCTCTGTCCTCCCGACGCCGTTTACTCCCTCCTCTCTCGCCAATCAAATATAGTTCTTGTATTACTCAACCTACTTCTCCCATTTTCCCCTTGGGTGGTATAGCGTAGAATATAGCTAGAGCTCAGTCAGGTGTTCATCCCCACCCCACCCCACCCCATCCCCCACCCCACCCCCCACCCCACCCCACCCCCCACCATGATTGCTGTCATTACACCCACACCATGCCATTACACTCCCACTGTAATTGGTCTTGTTCGAGGTGCTGTGATGGAGAGCAGGCGCACTGGTTTCACACTCTGAAGACATTGTAAGTCAGAGGTGTGTGTGTGTGTGTGTGTGCGTAAGGGAGGTGAAAGGTGTGTGTGCGTACATGAATACAGGGAAAGGAGAGAAAAGAGAGAGATCACTATCAACACCTAGCATTACAGAGAGAGAGAGAGAGAGAGAGAGAGAGAGAGAGACAGACGGGGGGGATGGATGTTGAAAGTTTAAATAATGGTTCACAGCGGTGATACTAGGAGCTATTATGAGGCCGCAGGTTCACCGCACAGCCTCTCCACTCGCGGCCCCTTATTATAGAGATCAGAAAATAATGTCCAACACCTTGTTAACGAACCAGCCAGCTGAACCCCCGAGACACGACCGGGGGAGAAGAAGAAGAAGAAGCGCAGGACGCGAGGGTCTCGTCTTCTTTCATCATCACCGCGGATAAATCCTCCTGTACGTTAAAAAACATAACTCTGCCGAAAAAAACAACAGGACAAAAACGTCCCTTTTAGTGAGGAGGGGGAAAAAAATCAATGAGGCAATTTAATTGAATGTAGAGGGAACATTTTTACATATTAGTGTACGAGATGCAGATGAGTTTTCTCCCCTCCATTAACCATGTGTCTAAAAGGCTGAAGCTCACTGGGAGGCAATTACACTCCTCTGATCTTAAATAACCAGCTCTCTCTCTCTCTCTCTCTCTCTCTCTCTCGCTCTCTCCAAACCCCAACACTTTATTATCTATTACACACACCACAAAATATGTTACCAGTTCACACACACAGGTTCACACAAGTATCCATTTGTTTACCCATTTGTTTTCCAACACACAAACCCCAATGCATGCAGGCATAATTGACACACACACACACACACACACACACACACACCTCTGCACTTTAAGAATTTAATAGCCTTGGCGTGAGCCGCGATGCTTTTAATAATGTGAACTCCTTAAGTAGAATCAGTCCCACCCACCCCCCCCCACCTCCCCACGCCGCGTCTTACCATCTTATCCCCTTTAATGAGGCTTAGTTGTTGTTGGTGAACCGGAGAGGCTGCAATGTGCCGACTGCCCAGGGTGCTCACTGATTAATATTTGCATCAGTCACACTCCTCAGAAACTGAGATACAATTGTTCTAACCAAAAACCACACACATCCGCAGGCTGACACACACACACACACACACACACACAGAGATGCAGGCACATAATCATCTGTATCCAACACCTGTGCGGCACCTTCACGACAGAAAGTAACACACGCAGAAATTCATACGCTCGCTCATTTTGCGTTAGCCTCTTTGCAGCCGAGCCGAGACAGCTGCTCATCAGCGGCCTTCAGGAGTGAGCACCGCGTGCACGGCCATGACATACACACCTGATAAACCATCTCAGCTCTCTGGCTGCCTTGTTCATCAGCTGCCTTCGTCTATTCTGTGAGATAATACAGTAACGCAGGCTTAGGATCGCTGCTCGTACAAAAATGTGCTTTACAAAAATGTGTTCAGTCTTCAAACAATCTGCAACAATCCTAACAAGGTTTAGCTATACATGCTGTATATTTTATACAGTATATTGCTGCATACATCATCTTATATTGCACCCAGTCAGTCTATGCACACTCATAGACAAAGAACAAAGAAGTAAGTTCTCCCGTCATGTGGCAAAGAGGATTATGGGAGTAATTGCAACTAAGGCGTTCAGATTTACAGTTTCACAATATGACTTCCACTGTGTTTTGTTAATGATATACTATACTTGTATGGTGTATAATTATATAGTATTACTATATCATTTTTCCTTTTCAGTTTGGCTGTTTAAGACCATGGTGTCATGGTAACGGCGCAGCGGTAAAAAGCCATAGACCTCCCAGAGGGTTGCTAGTTGAAACCCCAGGTATGGAGATCAAACCTAGCGGTAACCTTGCTCATTCGCGGAGGACCTTGGTGTTGCAAAACTCATTATGCTAGTTGTCAGCAGAAGGTCAGCTCTCTGACACAGAGCTTCAAGCTGCCTGAAGGAATTTAGTATGGATCACCTTCTTCAACATGCAGAGCTCAATTCCAGCTGTCATCAGGCTGGAGGAGGCAGGAATGCAATACCAGCCAGGATAATATGCTTTATTATATGGTTTATATGCCAGCTCACGCTGCCTCAGGGCAATGAGAGGAGCAATTACAAGGACAACGATGCCCAGTGTGTGTATGTGTGTCTGTGAGTGTGTGTGTGTGTGTGTGTGTGTGTGTGTGTATGTATGTGTATGCACGCAAAACACACCTGCCAGCATCTACCTCTCAGAGCCAATAAACTCCTAATATGTTATTTTCAAAATCGCATCAATGTTTAAAATGCTATCAAGCCTCAGACATGCGCCACTGCTCACTGATGATCTTCAATACAAGGACAGTAATGTAATTTAAACACTGTAACACATGCACGAATGCACGAATGCACGAATGCACGAATGCACGCGCACACCGACAACATAACGGCTGCTGTGTTTGCTATTTGCTGTCTAGTGAATTCAAGACTATTTCTCATAACCACGCCGACACACTGGCTGTGTAGCGCGTGGCTCCACCGACATCGATCTGGTGGTTTGGACGTTTCAGTCGAAAACGACTACAACTTTCAAAGAGGAACAAAACTAGCAAACTAAATCTCTGTTATATGAAATGCAATTGCAGCAGCACTACAAAACAGCAACAGAGCGTCTCCAGCAGCACAGAGGACGACTGCGTTCACAATAACCCTTTGTGCCTGCGCCGAGCCTCAATCTAGCATGTTGCTAACACTCCAACATATACCGCTAGGAGTTTTCAGATAAGAAAACCTGCACAAAGGCAGAATCAAATATTAATGCTGCGCTACCCGTTGATCAGTAATCTCCTGTTTTCATTTCTGCGCTGTCGCTTTCTTCACCCCCCTCCCCCTATCCCCTCGCTCTCTTGCTCCCCCGGTTTCATCTGCACGCTCCTTCCGATGTAATCTTCTTCTGGATATGGAGGGAGAAAGAGAAATGGTGATACCTTAACCACGACACAAGCTATTTGCCTTACTGCTTAAGGTATTGATGATGTTTATCTCTCAATGTGAGTGTGTGTGTGTTTTGGGACGACACTATACGCCTGGAATGAAAATCATCACTTTGCAAGAAACATCGAATAAATTCTCTGATTTATCCGTGAGATTTGATTCAGTTTGGATTTGGTTTTGCCGCGGAATAAAAAGGAGGTATACTCGGCGGACACGGAGCAAACGATGACTACAAGCACTTTTCTTTCCAGGGGACGGGGAGCTCGCTGCAGTCTTGTACTTGTTAGCGCTGATGACTTGAACAGTGTGTGTTTGCGTCTGGCCTCTGCCCTCCACAAGAATGCTGTCTCCTGTTGATTGGATCACACACACACACACACACACACACACACACAAATAACTTATGTGGGAGCAAGACTGCAGAGCTTTAAATCGACACATGCTGACTACAGCTTCTGTAGCGGGGACACCACGACAGGCTGCACACACGCAATATCTACACTTACATACATGGTGTACTTGAGCGTGCACATGCTGCTGCTGCCCGCTGTTTCCCTGTCTGTCTCTATTCCTCTTCCTCTCTCTCTTCATCCCTTCATCGCTTCCACAGGTCCCGGAGGTAATTACATGGAGTTTCAGACAGTGGGTTTTGGAGACACGGGACTCTCCACCAACCATTATTCTGCAGATCAATCGCTACGGACTAAACTGAACACGCACTCTCTGAAGCACAGAACAATTAAAAGTCAGTGCAGGGGAATATTATACATGCACACGTGCACACACACACACACACACATTAACACACAAAGCACACGCAGAGAGTACACACAGTTAAAGACGTATGGACACAAACACGCATGCACAAATGCATTCAAGGAGAAAGAGGGGAAACCTCAGACAAATGAACATGTTTACACAACCACAAAGATGAAGTGGAAGAGGAGGATTCAACGGAGCTTAAAGCCAATCTGGAGCTGGAGGAAAGTAGCGGATGGGAAAAACGGAGGAATTGTATTTGATACCGGCTTCAAAAAAAAAACCCAGAGCGCTCCTGCGTTGGGCCCCGTGGAGCCCAGTGGAGCGACAACGCCAAACAAACCTCCGCTCCAAACGCAACAAACTTTTCTTCAAAAGGAGCGCTCTCTAATACACCCCACTGTCTGCACACACACACACACACACACACACACACACACACACACACATAAGGCTTGACTTAAAAAACACTGGGAAGCGGACTCTAATAACAACAGCGCGCTAATTGGCTCGAACGTAAGCAGGAAGCAAAGTGAAACCGCTCAAATGTGATGTTTCAAAAAGCCTCACTAGGAACGTTTCACCAAGCCACAAAGTCAACTGAAGGACATTTGACGACTCAAGTCTCTCGTTAGTGGTGGGGGGGAAAAAAAGGAGCTTCGAGATGTCGGAGATGAAACAATTTGAGGAAATTAAAACGTGGCAAAGAAGAATGTTGTTTAGAAGCTGTCGTTCCTTAACACACACACACACACACACACAAACAAACAAATGCATTTACTCTGGCCTGTATGGGCGTTTGAGCCCCTCTGAGACTGTAATGTATTGCTGAGCCCGGTGCATGCACAGTTGGACGCTGAGAACAGTCTCTTTCATGGATCTAAATATAGGAACCCTCCCAAACCCTCCTCGTCTCGCTATGTGTGGACTCTCTCTCTCTCTCTCTCTCTCTCTTTCTCACTCACTTCCACGCGCACACACGCACACACACACACGTCTCAATAAACACTCAGGGTTATCACAACTTTTGTCACACACACACACACACAGACACACACACAGGCGCACGTGTGTGTGTGTGTGTGTGTGTGTGTGTGTGTGTGTCTCCGGAGGACTCTGGTGAAGTAGGGCAGGCTAGGGGAAAATGGGGCGACAGGGGGGCGGCAAGCCAGCCCAGTCAGAGTATCAATAATGGATAAACATGTTGCCATCAGGAGAGACTGAAGGAGAGATGTGTGGAGAGAGAGAGAGAGAGAGAGAGAGAGAGAAAGTGAGAGAGAGAGGGTAAAGAGAGAAGAGGAGGAAGAGGAGGAGAGTGAGGAGAGTGAGGTAAAAACAGGAGAAGGGGGAGGAGAGATAGTGGTAGTCAGGAGAAATGTATTCTGAGTAAAGGGCATTAGGGCTTTCACAGAGAGCTCCTGTATGAGCGCCAACACCGTTTACCCTCCACTAAACCAGAAAACACCGGGACCTTCACCAGGACTGATCCCGGAGCAGCCCGGAGGCTTAGCGGGGCTCGCGCCATGTGGTTGGAGGTGTTTGTTGGCTTCGTTGTTTCGCGCGTCTTCTTCCTCCTTTCTTGTCATTCTTAAGCGTAGGCCGCAGAAATCGTATTTAAAGAAAGAAAAAAAAAAAAACGATTCATCCTTTTACTCCCTGTAGGTTTCGTTGCTACTCCCGAGAGTCTGCACCCGTCCCCGTTAAGTGGGCGTGCACGTATCGTCGCGCCGATGATACTTGCGAGACGCGCGTACTTCAGTGTCCTTGAGGCGATGGAGTGAGCGCTCAAGTGGAATAGAGTGAGAGAATGAGAAAATGAAAGAATGCAGGGTTGAGTCGGGGAGTGTGTGTGTCGTTTTTCACATTTAAGTAGGCGAACCTGTGTGAGAGGTGAGCCATCCAACGGTGTTCCAAATCCATTTAGCCTAAGGTAAATGATGAAAATAGGATGCGCAGGGCTCCACTCGGCACGCCATTGTCAGCCCTGATTCATATTTATGCAGCTTCTAGCAGAAAATATATGTGTGTGTGTTTGTGTGTGTTTGTGTGTGTGTGTGTGTGTGTGTGTGTGTGTGTGTGTGTGAGAGAGAGAGAGAGAGAGCTTCTGATTGTCTGTGTGGTGTGTGAAAGGGAATGAGAAAAGGGTGCTCAGAGGTTTTTTGGCCAGAGGGCATCCCAACACTTACTTTCTTGCTTAAATCTAATCCTTGGCCCCAGTACCACACATCCTGGGTGTGTGTGTCCAGTGTGTGTCTTTGTGTGTGTGTGTGTGTGTGTGTGTGTGTGTGTGTGTGTGTGTGTGTGTGTGTGTGTGTGTGTGTGTGTGTGTCCAAAGCTAATACTGATTGGCTCCTTGGTTCTGCTGTGCAGCGCCCCCCCCCCCAGGTTTTTTGGCGACCGTGTAACCCTAGGTTACCAAAAGGGCTTGTTGCTCATGGCGGCAGCTGGGTCCATTTTTGTCTGTGCAACTTTGAAAGGCCATGATGAGGGAGGGAGAGAGAGAGAGAGAGAGAGAGAGGAGAGAGAGGAGAGAGAGAGAGAGAGAGAGAGAGAGAGAGAGGAGAGAGAGAGAGAGAGAGAGAGAGAGAGAGAGAGAGAGAGGAGAGAGAGAGAGAGAGAGAGAGAGAGAAATATTCTACAGTAAAATATTGACTCCTCTACCATTGACTATACTTCATTTTCTATGTTTCCTAACTACATTTGCCTCCAAAAAACCATCTAGTTGTCCGTGTGAAGGACAGCATGGAGCGACCAAAGAGTGTTTTAATGATGTTTTCACAGCCAGAATCCAAAATATTGGTCCTCATTGAATCTCTGATTGAAGCCCTGACACTGACAAAGGCAGATAGCCTTGGCTTGTTTTCATAAGCTCACACACACTTATCAAAATGTGTGTGTGTTTGTGTATGGGGTGTGTGTGTGTGTGTGTGTGTGTGTGTGTGTAGAGATCCACTGTTTGCCTCAGTCCTTGTCCCTCTGTACAAGCTTCTCTATTAGTCCTTCCTTAATGACACTAATTAGACTGTTCCCTTTAATTAATCTGTCCTTGATTGAGTGTGTGTGTGTGTGTGTGTGTGTGTGTGTGTGTGTGTGTGTGTGTGTGTGTGTGTGTGTGTGTGTGTGCGCGCATGCATCGCTTCCAATGAGCCATGATAATCCCACCAACCCTGCCACTCTGAGACACAACAACATGGCAGGTTGGATTTCACTGCCTTCCTTCTTCTTCTTCTTCGCTGATCTTCAAGCACAGGGCCAAACTAAACTATGGGGGAAGGTTACTTAACAGTCTGCTCAGTACCTGCAAAATCATAATTAGTGAAGTAGCTCACTGGAATTGCATGAGTGTAGCAGAGGAAGCAAAAGGATAGGAGGAAATGAGAGGGGGGGGGGGTCTCAGAAGACTTTGGAGGTGCTCTGACTTCCTTCTTTTGCTAATAAATATAAGACATATCCTCTTTTCTTTGTTTCCTCACATCTGGTTCTTATTTTTGTTTGCCCAGGGCCTCGTGCAAAACCCAATCCACCTCGGCAGAGAAAATTAGACAATGTTTCTGCCTATTGACTGTGTTTTTGTTCTGTAATTGTTGCCATAAAGCATAATTAAACTTCACTTGTTCATCCCTCCATCTTCTCTCTCTCTCTCCGTCTTCTGCTCTCGCTCTGTTGGAGAGTAATTATATCTCGGTGTGCCTGCGAGACGGCGCACTCCTGATCCACTGACGAGAGCAGGCTGCGAGGCTAAATATAATGAAATGGAATACATTCCAGGATGCCGGGGCGCCGAAGGCCTGGCCCGCCGGAGACCTCCCGCTGCTCCGGCACAAAACACCGAGAGCCTCGCATGCTGCTCTGCCTCCATTAGAGCACAGACTTCACTGCTTTATTCAAGTGTCTCCTCCAGGTAAAAGTTACCAGCTCACTTGAGTCCATGCTACAGATGTAGCCGTGGTAGACGTCTCATGTAGCACTGTTGCTCCGCTCCCAGGAGGAATGGTTGGGGAGGAAAAATCAGCTTTTGTTCTCTTTTTAGCAGCTGTGAAAAAGGATCTGGCAACCAGGTGAGTAAAACACACATTTGTTTCATGTTTCATTGATTCCTTTTTTCCTACCCAGCTGCGTTGGGTATTTCTCTGGCCACGGGCCTGCCTATCAAATCTAAACTTATCGATGAGGAAGAGGGAAAATTGATCCAAAAATAGAGTAGATTTCATAGATTTCATAGATTTATTGCTGAGATTTCAGTCTGCACAACCTTCATCAGAGCAAACACAGCAGACAACAGGACTACTAATTGCTGGCTAGTTGGTACTAGCTGGTACACCTTTCCTACTTAATGATGATGGAGGAAGAGTTAAAAAAAAAGAAGCGGGAAATGAACAACAACAACAACAACAGGAATTGAAGGAGCATTAGAATGAGATGGAAAAAAGGAGAGGAAGTAAAACGAGTGGAAATCACCATTAATAAGATAGTTGAGGGGCCGAGGACAGGTGCAGAGGGGTCAAAGGTCAAGGGCAGAAAACTGGTTCTGTGAGATGCTGCCTGCAGGTTTACCTACTGTGTGTGTGTGTGTGTGTGTGTGTGTGTGTGTGTGTGTGTGTGTGTGTGTGTGTGGTGTGTGCATGTGTGTGTGTGCGTGGTAGGCTTGGGAGCCATCTGCCTGCTGTGGGTTTCTCCATCTAAACATAGGGGAGATAGATCACACGAACACAAGCACACATTTGCAGGGCCAGGGATACAAACACACACACACACACACACAATGGACACCGACAGGTAAGTAAAAAGGGTGTGTGTCGGGGGGGGTTCAAGAGATAAAATTGGCAAAGAAAGAGAGAGGGAGAAAGAAGGAGAGCGTACGAGATATAGCTCGGGGATGTGCCACCTCTGCAGCCACGTCTCTGTCACAGAGGGAAGGAGGCTGCATCACAGCATCAGCATACAAACGTCTCGGTAATGAAGCGCCGGCGCTCCTGGGCTCTAACCACGCAGACCTATCCATCTCCCCCATGCATTATTCACTGCACACAGCCATTTTACCGCCCAGCGCACCCGGCAAAGATTGGTTCCACTTTTTATTTATCTGTTTTTCATCCCCTCTCCCTCCCCTCCTTTTCCCCTCCTCCCTCCCTTTCCGCTGCTTTTCAATTAAATTAAGGCGAGCGCGACACTAAATCCATGCGGCAGAGGCTGCCCACATGACAATTAGACTGTCAGCCAGACAGAGAGAGAGAGAGAGAGAGAGAGAGAGAGAGAGAGAGAGAGGCGATAGTGAGCTGAGTCCAGGTATATGTTGGCGGTGCTGAAATGCTCTGTTAGCCCGCTGAACCGAAGCCCAGACAATATGCCCCAGTCAAGGCATTGTGCTGCTCTCTGAAACCTCCTCTGTGGCATTGTAGAGTGGTATCTGTGTTACACCACTCGCTACATCCAAAGTGGCATGAATGACTAGAAGTTTACCTACCTGTCTGTCTGTCTGTCTGTCTGTCTGTCTGTCTGTCTGTCCAGCAGGTTTTAAAGTAAGCTAATCCCTAAATTGTCTTGTAGAGTTGTCTTCTTTATAATGCTCTCGTCGCCCAATAGTAGGACTACCGCCGTCCTCAACGTTCGGGGACCGCACCTGCATCCTCTTGAGAAGCATCAAGAGGATGCAGAGCAGGAGGAAGGTTCACGGCCAACAGGACGCCACCACAAAAAAAACTCTACGGCCGGAAAGGATTAAGAAGATACGAGAAGAAGCCCACGGCAAACACTGCAAAACAAACTGCAGCGTGCAGCTCTCATGTGACCTTGAGTGACATTGAAGAACGAATTGCCTTACTTTTCCGGTTTCCGTGGCAACAGCTGATCGGCAACACGCGTGTGTCTCTTTACACAGCCCGGGTTTAAATGTGTGTTTGTAAATGTGTGCCTGTGGGTTGTCAGCTACAGGTAAAGTGAGTTTTTTTTCCCCGCCAGAGACAATTAGGAGTCAGCAGTCATTTCAGGAGCCCACTGTCCCTGAAACGAGCAGAGACAGAACCCAAACCAAGCAATTAAGGAAAAGGTCAGCCTGGATAGATAGTCTCCCATTTCATAAAGAAGTGGAGGCACCCACATATCCATATCACACACACACACACACACACACACAGGTTGGTTTTACTACACTTGTGAGGACCTTCAACGAATACAGTCAGTCCCTAAAACCCCTCTGCACTACAAACCTAACCTTAACCTGAATCCTAACCTAAATCTAATTGAATCCTTCAAGAAGTGAAACATTTCCCTTTCCTCATCTTTCTATCTTTGTGAGGACATTTGGTCGGCATGACAACACACACACACGCACACACACACACACAGAGCAGCAGATAGTGTGGCATCACAAGCAGCCACACACACACAAACCCATCACTTTTCCACATCTGAAAGCCACTGTCCCATGTCGACGGGTAGTTACGTTGGTGACATTTCACCAGGGGGGGCCGTCTAATGAGATGTGAACGGTGTAATTGAAGCAGAAAGGGGGAGGCTGCAGGGGGGGGGGGGGGGGGGGGGGGGGGGGGGGGGGCTGGAAGGGAGGCTGGTAGAGAGACAGGAAGCTGGAAGAGGCAGAACGTGGTACTCGGTGCATGTAAGAGGTATTACATAGACGGGAAAGACACATGGACAGATGCAAAAGAGACGAAGAGATGGGTGAAAGGGGGGAGGAGGAGGAGGAGGAGGGGGAGGAGGGGGGGGAAGAGTGAGAGTCAGATGGGAACAGGGAGGGAGAAAGATGGAGAGGGGCAGAGACACTCGGCTGAGTGAGAACATAGAAAAGTCATAACCCGGATTCAATTAATGTCTGATTGCTGTTCTATTGCTGTAATATTGTACAGCTGAGAGCAGTTTCATATTTCAAACAAAGGCCAAGCGCCAGCTCATTTATGATCTCTCTCACACACACACACACACACACACACACACACAGCAGATACTCTCACCCTCAAAGACAGAAAGGGAGACATCGATACAGAAACACAGGAAGTGAGTGAGTGTGTGTGAGAGAGAGAGAGAGAGAGAGAGAGAGAAAAAGGAGAGAAGCCACTCAGTCAAAGAGAACATAGGAGGGCTGGTGACAGCCTATTTGTTTGGGATGATGAAGACATTTCCATCCAGGCAGCCATTTGTAGTGTTAGTGGCCAGGACAGCCTGTCAAACCTGCTTTAGCTCGCTGTCCTGCCTGCACACTGCTGCCATCACACACATATCAACACACACTGCTGTCTGCGTACCTCCCCACAGACCGTAACAGGTGTGTGTGTGTGTGTGTGTGTGTGTGTGTGTGTGTGTGTGAGGGTGCGTGTGTTTTTCGGTGAGAAAGAGAGAGAAACAAAGAGAAAGAGAGAGAGAGAGAGAGAGAGAGAAAGGCAAACGTCTTTCGGGACACCATTACCAGCACCATCACCTCTGGGCTGAATTATTTACACCACACACACACACACACACACACACACACACACACACACACACACACACACACACACAGTAAATGTGTTATCCTCACCTTTTCTCTGTCTGCCAGATAGCATTTTCATTCTCACCCTTCTAGTGAAATCCACGTCCAAAAACATCACATGAAGATGGTTGAGAGGAAAAGGTGGATGCTGTTGTAGTACAGAGAGACGTGTAATGGTCCGACACCCCTCCTCCCTCACCTGTGGAACAACAGGAAATACAGCCGAGACCAAAATGTCATGTAGAGGGGTTATGAAAGAAGAGGTTCAAGGGGCAACAGCACCGAGACCCCCCGAGGCATCGGAGTACAAATGTACGTATCGACACCAAACACACACACACACACAGACACGTGCACACACACACACAGTTATTGTCTCTCTCCAAACAGTCATAACTTTGTGAAGACGTAAGTGGCTTTTGGGGAGATGGGAGGGCAGAGGCTCTCTCTCTCTCTCTCTCTCTCTCTCTCTCACACATTAAGTGGTGTAGGGGAGCTTGTGAACTCTGGTTGAACTCGGGGTAAAAGAGAGGTGAAAGCCAGTGCCACTCTCACACTCACACACACACACACACACACATCAGCAGTACCACAAACACCGTGTGACAGAGCGCCAGGCTACATGGTGTGCTGGGACACGGAAACGGCACACAGATGGTGTTTGACAAATGAAACCCTAAATGATGTGCTCTTAATTTAAACACAGCTCCAGTCAGGGCCCAGAAACATTCCAGAGGTTAACCGTGTGTGTGTGTGTGTGTGTGTGTGTGTGCGTGTGTGTACATGTGTGCGTGTGAAGCCAACGCTCGCAGTCAGAATCCCATTAACCTTTTCAGCCCCCCCCCCCCACCTCCTCTAATACAGTTTGACTGATTGAGTGTTGCTGAAATCCTCCATCAATTATTGACCAGAACAAGACGTCGCTGTCTCTCCGCCTTGCACTTCAGACAGCCAAGGAAAACTCAGACCAAACACCCAGATTCTCACGCAGGAAACCCGTGCAGCGCTTTAACTCAAATGTAAAATGTAAAATGTTTTTTTTTGAGGTATTGTATGACGTAGGGAGGAGTTGTGTGGCGGAAACTACAGTACAGTAGCGGGGTGTTCCCTCTAAAAGATTAATGTGTAACTTGTGTGTGACCCCGGCTCACTGCCTCACCAAGTCTCAACGGCAAAGCCTGGCCCGGAGTGCTCACCAAGAGCTGTTAGCCATGGCTCATCACACACACACACACACACACACACACACACACACACACACACACACACACACACACACACACACACACACACACACACACACACACACACACACACACACACACGTACGTACGCACGCACACACACACGAAATGAACGTAGGAGAACCATAGACGCAAAGACCCAAACACACATACATACAAAAATCCACACACAAACCCACACACACACACACACACAAGGAGGCATGTGCATAGGTATGAGAAGAGAGGCACTTGTAGACACACACATACTTGCACAGACACACACACACACACACATATTGGCTAACTGGTGGTTGATCAAGCCAATCTAAATGCTAAACAAGAAGCTGTCTCAGGAGTAAACTATTGGCTGGCTGCAGACTCTCTTCTCTAGAGGCTCTCAACAAGGGGGCATAAAATTGATGTGTGTGTATGTGTGTGTGTGTGTGTGTGTGTGTGTGTGTGTGTGTGTGTGTGTGTGTGTGTGTGTGTGTGTGTGTGTGTGTGTGGAATAGACGTCACGCTGGTCTCATTTTCAAGACCCCAGGCCACAGGAGTCAATCGGAGTAGATCTTAAGATCTTTGGATATTTTTTCTCCTTCAATAATTGTTTGGTGGAGACGAGAAGAATAACAAAGCATGTTCACATCAAACAAACACACACACACAAACACACACACAAACACACACACTCCATACACCTTTCTATAGGAGACTCAGAGGCATAGAGGTCTACTTGTGCATGACCGCACAGCCATTAAAGCCAGGTGTCAGTGTGTGTGTGTGTGTGTGTGTGTGTGTGTGTGTGTGTGTGAAGAGATGTGTGACAGTACTGCCTGGCAGACAGAGAGAGAAAGGTGGGGATGAAGTGTGTAAAGGTTTGTGTCCTTACTTGTTATTCCGAGTGGCAGGCTCGTCTTCCCACAGCCCCTACAGCCACGACAGAGAGGGCTGCTGAACTCAACCTCCACGTGAGCGTCATCTCAGAACATCTGCTGTAATAACTAGTAGGGGTGGAAATCAATATCGTGATTATTTCAAACATTTACCTCGATTACGATTAAGGGACGATTATGTTATTTGTTTTGTTTTATTTTGAAAGTTGTTTTATTTTGAAATTGACCGGATGCTCTATGCCGTTCCTGTGTCTGACTTCTGAACACGCCGTTACTGGACAGGGCGGAGGGACGTGACTGAATACCACGTAGTATTTTTGAAGGGGACAGTTCATGAACGCAGTATTGGGGAAAGTATTTGGCCCATTCATTCACGGTAGTGATGTTACGTCTGATGCGTGCGTGCACACACACACACACACACACACACACACACACACACACACACACACACACACACACACACACAGGTTGCTTTGCTAACTGGCGCTTCTAGACGTTCCTCGTTCTTGTCGCCTAAATAACAATCGAAATGAACAATTTTGAAAATTTGCCACGATTACATCATTAAATCATGATTACGATTATAAACACGATTATCGCCCACCTCTAATAACTAGTGAGATGTCTCTTAACTGCACAAACAAACAAAGAAACAAAGAAGAAAGTATAACACCCTGCACTTCCTCATCCTTCTGCCATTTCTGCTGCTCCTTCCCCACCTCATCACACGCTGTCATCGAGGTTGTGGACTTATTGTGTCTATTGTTCGCCTGGGAAACTCCATGTGCAAGCTTAGGTGCATACAGGTGATGGGGTGTAGCTGTTTGAATAGGTGTGTGTGTGTGTGTGTGTGTGTGTGTGTGTGTGTGTGTATTTGAACCAACGGGAGCACACAGAGGACAAGGTGATGAAGATTGACTGGTTGAGTAATGAAAACCCACTGCAGCCGTCCTCAGAGAGACGAAGTGAGGGAGAGGAAGGAGGGAGCGGAGTAATGAAGTAATGAAGGAGCGACCGGCTCAGAGGCCACTGGTTTGGAGGAAAGGGCGTCCCGGGGGACAGGAAGGGATTGAGGAGAGACGGGGCTAAAGAAAGGGAGAAGAAACTAGAGGGTGGGGGGAGATAGAGCAATGGGGGGGAGGGAAGAGATGCTGGAAAGACAGCAGCCATGATGGATGGAAATACATTTGCATGCATTACATATTTAGGGCAAGGCAGCAGGGCAGAGTACCTGAGGAATCACAGGAAACGGTGCCAGACTTTACCCATCCCTTTGACCTGCTAGTGCAGTCACCCTAACCTGTTCTGGTGGAACAGGTCGTTGTTTCAGAGGAGGAGAGGAGAGGAGAGGAGAGGACAAGAGAGGAGGAGAGGAGCGAGGTGAGGAGAGGAGAGGAGAGGAGAGGAGAGGAGAGGAGAGGAGAGGAGAGGAGAGGAGAGAACAGGAGAGGAGAGGAGAAGAGAGAGGAGAGGAGAGGAGAGAACAGGAGAGGAGAGAGGAGAGGAGAGAACAGGAGAGGAGAGAACAGGAGAGGAGAGGAGAGGACAGGAGAGGAGAGAACAGGAGAGGAGAGGAGAGAGGTGAGGAGAGAACAGGAGGAGAGGAGAGAACAGGAGAGGAGAGGAGAGGAGAGGACAGGAGAGGAGAGAATAGGAGAGGAGAGGAGAGGACAGGAGAGGAGAGGAGAGGAGAGGAGGAGAGGACAGGAGAGGGCTCAGGTGTGTTGCTGGGACTCTCTACCCTCATCATGGGTCCCATGGCAACCTTAATCTATAATTCATACCAACAAATGGAGACGACACTCAAGGAACACATATGAAGGAACAAGGAACACACACACACACACACACACACACACACACACACACACACACACACACACACACACACACACACACACACACACACACACACACACACACACACACACACACACACACACTTTCAAAGGGTCACAATCCTCACACACCACAAACCCGACCTCATCCTTGCAGGGATGGAATGACTGTGTCTCTGGGGGTGTCGGCTAAACGCCCATTGCTATGGTGATGGAGCTTGGGCTCCATCCAAAGAGACAGAGATGATATATAGAGAGGTTCATCCTTCATGGATGGCCATGGGGGGAAAACCACAGCCAAATAACACTGGGGCCAACAGGGCCTAAGGGCCTTTCAATTTCTGGGAAATTGTTGCCCTGGGCTGGCTACGAGGATATTTGTCACGTCACTGGACGATCTGAAGCAACAGATCACTTCTGATTGGGCCATTCTGCTTTTACGTGACATGGTTCATAGATGGGTGTTGTTGTGTGGAGTCTGAGAGAGAGAGAGAGAGAGAGAGAGAGAGAGAGAGAGAGAGAGAGTATATCATATGAGCTGGCATGCTGAAAATGCTATTTCACTACTGTCAATATCGTCTGATGCAATTCCCTGTCAGAGATAGAAAGGGGCGCTGGTCCTGTTCTCAAAGTGTGTGTGTGTGTGTGTGTGTGTGTGTGTGTGAGTATGTATTTTTATATGTATATACAATACGTGCTGTATCTGTGTGTGGTGGTGGGAGGGTCCAACAGATGCCTATCTCACATCAGTGCCGACAGGTATTAGAGTCCCTTAAGCCTCAGGATTACCATCCACACATCTTTTATTCCATCCGTCTCTTCAGGATGAGAGAAAAGCGAGGGATGGGGCAGAGAGGAGTGGAGAAGGGGGGGAAAATATGATTTATCCCTCACACTACTTGATGAATCTGCTCTGGGTGGCTAAACTATTTATGAGCCTCATAGCTAAATTCCTTCATGCGTCTCTTCCCTTTCTCGCCTCGGATCCCAAATCTAATTCAGCCCGGCAAAACACACACACATACACGTGCATACACATACTTACACACCATCATTCAAAACGTGCACACCGACGTACGTACACAACACACACTCAACACCACGATTAGCATTTGTGCCTGCCTGTACACAAATCCATATTTCATGAGGGAAGAAGGCAAGAAGTGTTTAGTGCGGCAGGTTTGGCTCCTGCGAAGACCAAAGACCAGCACAGACTCCCCAAGAATCCAGATCCCATTATCTTAGCGTGCCAGGGCCTCTCCTCTGGGTGATCTCTGCTTAGGACATAGAAAAAGGACCGCACTGGTCACTGAAGAAAGCAGGTGCCCAAAGCATCAGAGATTATTCTCCTTCATCTGTGCACCAAAACATTGAAGCTAACATGAAATTAGCCGATGATAAGACGTTTCACTTGGGAAGATGATGACACGCGAGACGACCGCGTACCTGTGATAAGGCGTATAAATGATGTGGTGAGGATGTAACTGACGGTCCTCAAGGTTCAAACCAGTTTAGGACCAGGGTGTGATGAAGTCGTGGAGCTATACCGTAGTCCAGTCTGAACAGCACGGTGACTGTAAATCGGCTGGAGGTCGACTGTGCAGATTTTCCCACGACCTTTGGCTCTGCAGATCAGCGGCGGTCGTACAGTCGGCGCCGCAGATCAACGATAATACAACAACACCAGAGTTTCAACATCCGATTGATAATCTCCTAATCAGCTTTAAATCAAAAGCACGCCGTCTGAGTCCAGCGGGAGTATGCGGTATCCTCCGGGGCGATCCAGATTATTCTTACTGCGGAACACGAATTTACAAAGCTGTTTTTGTAACTGCAGATCTGAGAGCTGAAGTTCAGTCGCAGAGTCGTAATCGTTTGGACTGTGAGGGCTGAGCGGTCGGTTCCCGGGTCGAGGGATAAACACTTGTTGAACAATGTTCTATTTTTTTCCCGAGTGATTGTGCTGTGCTCAAAAACTCTCTCTCTCTCTCACACACACACACACACACACACACACACACACACACACACACACAATAATGTGGCTTGTTGCTTTATCTAGTAGCATTTCTGTAATAACAGTAAAGCAGTGGTCATTTATTTGTCGTCAGCACACACACACACACACACACAACACAATGATCTGTCAGTTATTACCCCTGATAATACAGCGTACACATACTCAACACTCTGAACGTATACGTTGAGAGAAGTTTTACATAGTGTCATGTAAGACGTCTATTTTAGAAGGATAACTTCAATTAAAGAAAGAGGTCAAGATGGAGGAAAATCGCGTTGACACCAAGACACAATGCTACTCCTGCTGAGTAATCGAGGAGCAGGGGGGGGGGGAATAAAATGACAGAGAGAGAGAGATGGAAAGGTTGCAGAGAGAGAAGCTGATAAGTAGAGAGGAGAAAAAAAAGGGGGTAAGGGAGAAGTGGCAGACAGAAAGGGAATAAGATAGAGAAAATGACAGAGTGCCGGGAAAAGGTGAGTGGCTATTCTCTGAGGTGCATTGATCATCTGGAGAGGACTCAGTCATTATGGCCGAGGGAGACAGACCGAAAGAGGAGCAGACGGGCAGACAGACAGGCCGGCAGATCCAGAAGTGTTAGTTTGACAGCTGCGAGAAAAGTAGAGCAGCAGCTTCATTCTCTTCCCTTCACGTTATCTGCCCGCCTCCCACGTTTCTGTTTTTCTTATCTCCACCCTTTCTCTCTTCACCTGCACTCCCACTGCAAACAAGCTGTTCAAGGACACTCGGTTGTAAAAGCAAGGAGCTGAATTTAAAGCGAGCGCCCGTCTTAGTTAATACACCAGCAATGAGGTTAAAGATGGGAGTAAGTCGTTCAGTTTCTTCGTACATTATGATGAGGCTTTGAGCTGTCAAATGCAGAGAGAGGGGGGGGGGAGGCGTCCTGGGTGAATAGAGTGGGGGGAAAAAAGAGAAGCCGGTCAATAGCGGAGGAGAGAAAAGCATCGAAAACATCTGACCTCGCCGAGACGGAGAATGGGATTGAGCGAGGGCGTTAAAGACAGAAAAACTGATGGAAGTAGAGAGCGCACAAAAAGAAAAGGTTGGAATTTATTTTCGATGCAAAGGAGAAAAGTGTACGAATTGCTCGGTCAGGGCGCTTCGAGAGCAAAGTGCACACTGGGAGGCTTCTATATA